>VZTL01053519.1:1227-13219 GCA_013400535.1 Scopus umbretta | reverse complement strand
AATCTGCAGTTAAAGACGTGTGGGTTAACGTGGCTTATTTTAACTGTAACTGAACAGGGGGTGTTCACTGCTTCACCATGTAAGCTGTGTAGATGGCTGGGAGAGGGAACCTCTTCACCAAAACCAGCAGCAATCAGACTGGGACACGCATCNAGCAATCAGACTGGGACACGCATCTGTAGCCTCGGAGGCAAAGACAGCGGGCTGAGGTGAGCTGAAAAAAACCTGCTGCTTACAGAAGAAAGTGATTCTGTTCCCACCTTATACTGCCCCAGGCAGAAAATTAACACAGCAGAAGTGAGATGTTGCCATCTGGTTTAGTGAGTTAAGTCAGTTCTCTGAGGGTCATAGGAGAGGAAGCATGCAGAGACCCTCCTTTCCGTACCAGGGAAGTGTTAGACTGGTGCAGCTATCTCACTGCGCCTTTACTCTGTGGGTTCTAGCTAACAGTTTGTAACAAGTCATGCTGGGTGATTTGTGACTTTCTGCTGAAAGATGTTACTGTTCCCTTGTCAGATGTATCAGATTTAGTGAAGTTTCATCTGTTTAATTTGCTAGCTGCCATATTAGTGGAACCTAGAGCTAATTAAAGTTTAAGTCACTATTTAGACTGTGAACTGTGGGGCTCATATAAAGATGGTTAGCCACTGACTGTTGGACAGCCAATGGTCCCAGGGGTTCTCTAGGACCTTATATCAAACATGTATGAAACTGAGCTAGCTGAGGTCCCTCCCTTGTGCCGCTCATGCTACCATATAATGAGCCAGTTCAGGGAACCGAGACAAAAAGTTGCTTTCTTTGGAGAGCTAGTTTTTAACTGGCTCAAATCCCTGAGCTGACTTACGGCACAGTGCTCACATCAGCACAAATCACTGAGCAACTAAGGGTAGGGTGGAGGGCCAGGCTATGGCAACTGTAAATTACGTTGGCTTAAGGTGTTACAGAAATAGACCCTAAACCAAAGCAGAAAAAAATATAAAAACTTCCCTTTAAGAATACTGTTTTTCTTGAGTGATGGAGCCACTCCTGAGAAATGTGGAGATGCTAAGTACAAAGGAATTTAAATCCTACACAATTCTAATTTAATTTTTAATTTTGAGTCGTATTTGGGCCAGTTATGTTATAAATATTGAAGTAGGTTTCCCAAGAAGGAATTATTCCCACCCTTTTGTTTAAATACCTGTCATTCTGGTGATTTTATGGCTTAATTAGTTCATTTTCTGAAATGTATTTCTGGGATATTTTCCCTTTAACTACTTCAACCCATAACCTCATGTTCTGAGAGTTACTTAACCTTTGGTCTTGTACAGCTTACTGGCAACCATTCCTTTCCTTTTAGGATCTTTCTTATTTGTCATTCTCTTAGCAATATAAACCACATATAGCTACTATTTCCTAACACAAAGTCTTACACAGTGAATTGATGTTACATTTAATTAACCAAAGAGTTTTAGATATTTCACAAAGTTACTGACAGCAAGAACACTCTACATTAATACCAAATGATTGACATCATTTACTGTAATAAGAGATTGTAATCCCAGATTAAAATTGTATTAAAAGATGGATGAAACGTATTTTCCAACTAAAGGACTGCTATAGGAAAGAGTTAACATTGCTTGGATATAGTATATGAAGTTCTATGCCTGAACAAGTTTGGATTTCTTTCAAGTTTTACTCTAACATTTCTTGGCTTGCAATTGTTTTCTACTGTAATTTTAAAGCTTAATTTTAAACTTTTACAATCAATTTTATAACAGACTTGGTATAATTTGTTAGGACATTCCCAATGCAAAAAAGTCCAAGAAATCCAGTAAAACTGTTTCTAATACTCTGAAAGTATATAAATACCAATGTTGAAACTATTTTTAGTTTGATCTTTTGTCTGATTCACTAGTACATGCCAATTGTTTTGTACCAAGCACAGTCAGAGCCTGGTAGCCAGTTGAACTGGGTTTACAACTTTGGAAGCTGCTAGACGAATAACTTTCATGTACTGTCTTGACTGGAAAAGCTTCATTTCCAGTTTATGGTCATACTGTTGCAGACACACCCCTCCCTTTGTGATAATAAATATGAACCAGTATTCTGTGATATGGATCTTTAATATATTGACTGTTTTTGGAAGGTGCTACTGTAAAAATTTTAAAAGTATATAATACACTTTTTCTTAATACAGGTAAAACTTTGAGCAAGCAGTTTCCCATTTGGTGCCTCTGGTGCTTTAGAAGGCTTTTCCTTTTAATGTTACTTGAACAACTGTATAAACCCAGAGGATTAGAGTCTGCCTGCAGGAGAGCAGCAAGAAGGGCAGCTGCTGTTCTCTTCAGCATTTTTTTGCTGAGCAAAAGCATGTCAAAGCCATCAGGACAGCTTAATGCTACTACATGCTAAAAAAGTCATGCATTATAGTGATTGTGGGTACATACAGTCCTGCTGACTACTTCCTGCTGAATCCCTGCCCAGCAGAAACCACTTCATGGCTGATTGTTTCTTCTTTTTTAATTGGGCAAAACTGGAGAAGATGTATATATTTAATTCAAATGGAAAACAAAGTAGCAGGTTCCAGAGACCTTACCTTTTCTGGTCTGTTAGTACATTTAGTTCAGCAAAAGGGTTTATTAAGTTAATGAAGAAATTTTCATAAAAGCACTAGCACCTCCCTGTATTTTATAATTATATGTTAGTTTACAAATATGAAAATATTTTAAAAAACCCAAACTTAGTTCCATCCATTTAGAAACCTGTCATCTCACTGGTTTTATGCTTTAATTAATTCCTTTTTTCCCCAACTGTATTTATGAGGTATTTTCACTTTAACTGCTTCAATCCATAACCTCCTGCTCTAAGAGGAACTTAACCAAATGCATATTACTACTATGCACACTATTGCTAAAACACATTATTCCTCAGGATATTCCCCTTGATTAAAATATTTTTTCTTTACATGTTTCAGAAAACATTTTGGACTGTTCAGTTGCAGACTGAACAAGACTTGGAGAAGAGGCATGTTTGTTTTTTTTTTAAATCGGAAATAGGCTGCTATCATCCTGATATCTATTATTACTAGCTAGTGTGCCATGAACATCTGTTTACAGTGACAGTGTAGCAGTCATACTACTGTAATCTTTTGAAAATGTGTCGTTTGTTGTCCTGCCATGGATTTCAGTCTGGTACCCTCTATTCCTGCTGTCTCAATGGATGACAAGGTAGAGGTCTGTATATATGGCACCTATTTCCACTAGTTTATTTGCTGTGGTTCTGTGGAGGGTAGTGTCAGGGGTGCCTATATGTAAGTACATTTACTCATCTCTTTACACTACTCTCCTCTTATAACACCTTCCCCTTCTAGATGGTTACATTAAAACCGTTATATCTAGTCTGCCTGTTCTCTTTGTTTGTAATAGGATAAAAGTTAGATGCCATAGATATTTTACCTGGAAAAGTTATCCATCTTTTTGATAATGTTTTGCTTGGCTTCTAGTGCATACAAATAGAAAGAGTAAAGGGAGACAAAATAGGCAAAACAGTAGTCTTCAAGCATTTTTTTTCCTTGTAATTAGATGAATTCCCAGTTGGAATATCTTTCTTGCTGTTTTCTTCATTTTTTTTTCTTTCTCAAATGGTCATCAAACTCCTTGTCTGAATTTTTCCCCATTGTATTATCTTTACCAAAAACATATCTTTAAAACCTCATTATGTCCCAATGAAAGAACACTTTACTCTGTGCCATGCAGTAGTTCTGAGGGTTTTTTTAGATCTTCAGGGATTTTGCATTCTTTTTCATCCAGATATTTGTTTCATAGCAGTCATTGCTAAAACTGGTTTGTTTTAGTCTTCCATCTGTGGAAAGGCCTTGAAGATGGTTTGCAGAAATACATGGCATCTTTTAATATTCAGGATATTGGTTGGAGCTGTACCAAATCAGTTCTGACCAGAATCTGTTTCCAACCAATAGTTTAGCAGTGTTAGTCTGCAGGTGTCAATATAACAAAGGCATCTCCGTCTCTGGTATCATTATTGCAAATGTGAGTTTTCCTGATACGGAGTGAAGATCACTGAAGTGCTCTCACTGGAGTTCACAGTGCAGGGCACAGGTTTGTTCATCGTTTGCTGCCTCAACTGTGGGGTTTGTGCTAATTACTTTTCTTTGGTGTTGTCAACCCAGCATCTTTTACAAACCTTATCTCCCTCTTGGTTTTCGTTAAGGAACTTATTTCAAGGACAAAACATCATTTTGCCGTGTTTCTGCTACCTTGTGGGTATTACGTATATAGTACGTAGAGGTTTTCTAATGTATTTTTTGTCCTCCATTCTACTCTCTCCCTAAATAGCTTTTAACTTTGATATAGTGCCTTTCATTTATGGATATTAAACTACTTCCTACCAATCACTTTTATCATGGAGGTGGCCAGTTTCCATTTCCTTCTATTCTTTGCCTCCCGATTGTTACTACCATTCTGGAGGTAACTGCTGTGACATTTTGCCCAACAATGACAGAAATTAGATGTAATTTACAAGACTAGAGAGTAGCCTGCATGCTGAGCAATTTTCTAACGATACATTTTGCAATTGTTGGCTGCTTTCTGATCAATCAACAGATTGTGAACCTTGGTATCAGCAAATGCTTTACAAAAAAATCAAACTGAATAAGAATAAAAATGAATAGGGTTAAATTTTTCACCAGTAACCAGTGCAGTCCTGAACACTCTAAATGTAAACTAGATAACATTTTAAGTTATAAAGGCACATAATCATATCTTCAGTCTGTCAAACCCAAACGATTTTAATGCCTCAAAAGGACATTATGCAATGAAGTACATGAGAAAAAAAAAGATTTTTACCACTCAAAGGTCTGTATCATGCTTTAGAACAGATGTATACTCTATTTTAACATGAATCATCTTAATGTCATGGTTTATACAATTGTTTCAGATAAATTTCATTTTTTAATGGGAAGATAATCTATTTAAGTTTGGTAAGGACCTCATAGAATTATTTACTGATCAAATAATGTAATAATGTTGAATTAACAAGTTTAGCCTTTTCTCTTACTAGTTTTCTTAATCTGAAAATATTTGTTCTGTAGCTTATCATTAGTTACCTCCTTGTGGCTTATTGGTATTTTTTCTTCTTAACATATGGGATCACCAGGCCCTGGTTTCTACAGGAGTAAGCAGCAGGTCAAACATTTTATTTTGCATTTGTAGACAGATGATTCGTGCATATTCAGACATCTGTGGCCTTTTTGATAATGAAAGCACAAGGACTGATCATACGGTTTGTTTTTGCTCACTGACTAGATGACATGAATCCTTGGGATACAACTTCTAGTTTGAATACATGTTAAAAAGCCATTTTATGTGAGCATTCGTCAAAGCTCTGTTGTTTTGTTCAATATAAATTAACAGCTAAACCACTCTTTATACATATCTGATGAATTAATATATAGAATCTGCAAATACAGCAAAAATAAATGAATTTTAAATGGGTGGACCTTTACTGAGTCATATTCTTCCAGAGCTGACTGGGGTCAGGTCATTAATTGAATAGCTCATTCTCCAGCTTGGAGGAATGCTGAGATAGTATTTAATCAGTTCCTGCTTTCTGTGTTTTGTCTTTTCTGCTTTCCATAAATTTTTAATACACAGCAGTACCTTTATCCCAATCCAGTCTGACATACAAGGAGCCAGAGGAGGCAGCTAAGCCTATTCCTGGGAAGGGGTTGGGGTAGAAGATAAGGACCAGCACCAGAAGCATAATATCAGATGACTGACTGTAGTGAGGATTGATTCTGTGACCAAATCAAATAGTTAAACCTCCTAGCCCTTGCTTTGTCAAAGAAGAATCAACCCTCTTACATGCAATCTGGACAGCAAGCCAGGCAGAAACTCAACCAGATAAAAAACTGAGAGGCAAGAGCTGCTACTGAAAAGTACTGCCTCTATTCCAATGCAAAGGAAAAAAACAAATGTAAGCCACCTGGCCAGCCTGTTTGACTTTATACTGAAGTGGATCACAGCAAAAAAGACACACAAGCACCTGCCACAGGTGGGATATGGCAATTGTGTTCAGCATCTGTTGCGTCTCCACTGAAACCTGATGTATCCAAATTAAGACATTGGGTCAGAAAGGTCATTAGGCACAGACTAGACAAGTGTGAGCATATGTGATCTAACGACTGCAAAATGGATCCAGTTCCACAAAGAGACAAGCTATGTAGAAATGCAAGATCTAAACTACCAGGGAGCCTTTAAAGTTTTCCGCAGCCTTAGAACCTATTGTTTTCTGTTGGCTTAGTCTGACCTGAGTTAAGGACAAGAGAGTGATTTGCACAAGGCTGACGGTCCTTCTCACTGAAGAGTGAGCCCATCAGGCTTCCTACAGAAACCTGGAAATATGCATATCAAGAAAAGATTAGTAATACATTTATTCTGGTTGCTTATTGTGAATTACGGTGAAAGGCTATAATGAGGGAAAATACTATTTTGCTACCCCTGAAGACAATTAATATATGGATAAACCTTAATTTAGTGATAAGCAAAGGCTATGTATCATTTATTAAATTACAATATATTAGGAATGACTTAAGCACATGAGATTGTGGTTATATCTAAGCTAATCAAAGGACATCAAGTGTATATATGGAATACAGAAAAACAGGTGCCCCTTAAACTGCACATGCATTACACTCGAACAAAACAGAACCATATCACAGGAGTATCATAGTACGTATGGATCCTAGAATAGAATAGCTAAAGGCTCAGAGACTGTGGTTCCATTTTGCTGTAACAGTTGTGTGATGCTTCTCCTTGCCCAGTACAAAGAGAAATATTAGCCCAAATCACCTGCCAGGCTGCTTGACTGTTCAAACACAGTGTATAAGAAATAATCCAGACTTGAAAGTCCTTACTTGGAGGCATTTGCAATCTAAGTAAAAAGGACAACAGAAGTTGTATTATCCTCACCTGAGAGGGGAACTAAGGCAGTGTTTGAAGTGTCTATATAAATAGCAAATTACTTATGCTGCTTTGAGAAAGTCTGAAAATTAGACTACAAGAAATTGGAACCTTGGAACAGAACCTGTATTTTCTGTATCCCAGTCCTGTACAAGAAGACTGTCTGCTGGTTAATGAACAGTCAAAAAGGAAAGTTAAAATATGGAAAAGTAAGTAAAATGCCGCCTTAGTCTTTGTATCAAGCCTAAGAGCTTTTATGAAACCTGATTTTAGTTTCCACAAATATTTATCTTATGCAAACATCACTGTGCATTAAAGGAGTTTGTTCTTGTTCCGGTAGCAATCTCGGCTGTCATCTGATTTCACTTACAAACCCCTTTAGGCTTTGTAACAAGACTCTAAGGTATCTGTAAAAGCAGTAATTTCAGAAGCAAATACTCATGCCTGGAGTGTCCTTAATATATTGGTATCAGTAATAATGCAGCTGATAATTTTACTTTGCTTTCACTTGATGATCTGAGAGCCAAATACTGTGAATATAAAGTCTGTGAAGAGAGCCATGCAGTTACGTACCAGATTTCTAGACCCTCTAGTCTTTTTAACATGTGTGATGGTAACCTCCAAATGGGGGGGATTCCAACCTGCTTTGTAAAACTACAGAAATATAAAGCAGCAGCAAACTTTATGAAGTAATGTCTACTTTACGTGGCAGAAAACAAACAATAAAGCAAAACAATGATTGTTTAATGTAAAAATATATTGAAGAAAAATGTATTAAAATGTACTAATATGACTGCAGAAAGTTTAGGGGAGCAATGAAACTTCTTGGGGAAAATTATAAAACAGTTAAATGGGCCTGTGACCTCATTAAGTTTTTATGTAGGTATGTTTTTGTCAACATACACCTTTTAGGCAATCTTTTGGGGTTTTTTAAACTTTGTAATCTTGCTATTACAAATGCCCCATTCATCAAATGCTGAGCATAAGATACAGATAGGAGTGTTATAATTAAATCACGGCATACGACGTCTTAAAAGGATGACTGCAGATTTTCACTGAAATCTTAAAATTTATCCAAGTTCAGTCAAATTATTCCCTTTTACTCTATCTTCTGTTACCACATATTCTAATGCCTGAATTAGGACAACTGATTTTCCTACAAAACTTTCCAATGCTATGCAATCTACTTTTGCTTTTGTTTTCCTTTTAATTCCCCAATGGCAGAAGTTTCACATTTCACCCAGGCACTGGTAATTAGCCAAGGAAATTATTTAAAATGCCAGATGTCACATATTAAATATAAATAACCTATGACCTTGTGTGCAGAATGCAAGCCCCTTTCTTATATGACTGCTGAATTTAACTTTTTTGAACATAGCCTCTATACTGAAATAGTATCTTTCTCCTACATAACACCATACTTCCTGCATAAAAAATGGATGTGCCTTGTTAGCTGTAAGAGACTTATATAAAGGCTGTGATAATGTTGTCTGCGTGCTATTTGCGAATGAGTTTAAGTGTGTAAGGATACATTCACACAGGTCAAAAAATTTCTCTTGTTGTACTCGTGCTTTTTTCAGTAGTAGCTGTAAAAGCCATAACCGTACATGCAGCCAAGGAACACTGTCTGCTGATTCCAGGAGTCTTTGTGCTTTCTCATCTGCCCTTTCTATGCCGCACTGGTGTGTGTGGCTTCTAAACAGGTCCAGATTCAACCACAAATGGGAATGAGATCAAGCAGATGAAATACAACCTTATGCGTTATATTCTTAATTCGAGGCTGTTTGGTTTATTGAATCATGCAGAACGAATGCCTGACCGTGCTTCTTCCAAAGCCTATTCTGGCTACAATTGCTCAGCTGGGTTTGATTTGCTGCCCATAGGAAGGGGGGAGGAATCCCTATTACTCCAAGACAAATACAGATCTGGGATGTGGCTGCAGATCCAGAATTCCTAGCTATCCAGCACAGGATGATGTGTGGAAAATAAAACACAGCGCAATGTAGCCCTCAGGTTTTTGGAGCCGAAAGTCACAACACGCCTAGAAAATAGCCCCAGTTTGGAAAGGATTCAAATACCACAGGAAGCGCGTTCCTTCCTTCTCAAGGCACATGCAATAACTCCAGCTTCTGACCAGATCAAGGTGTATCCCCATCTGGATGCAATAACACAGCCTAAAAGCAGCAAGGACTGAAACCACCTATGCATATTAAATAAATGAATAAGTAAAAATACCCCCTCCTCACAAAACCACAAGTGAAATAAAGTCGCTCTCGTTACTGCCACCGTTCATCTCCCAATAGCGAGCTAAAGCCAAATCAGCCATCCATGCCCTGGACCTCAAGCACAGAGGTTGACCTAAGTCCCTGGAAATTGATGTAAACCCACGTCAGTCGTTTTAGGGCTTCTGCCAACTCACTCTCAGTCACACCCCAATTACTCTTGAGCTGTATACAAAAGGTTTGAAGGTGTTTTTCTTTTTACAAATTCAAGTGCGGAAAGGATGCACATTTTTGTGCAGTAGGACAGAGACAGTAAAATGAAAAATATGGTGAAGACAAGACAGAAAGGATATATACTAGCAAGAAAGTAAAGTTCTGAACTCAAAGACAGATATAGCTGATTTTGATGTAAAAAGCTGTATAAAGATTACTGTAAATAACAATTGCTTACAATGCCAGCTTATCTTCTACATATTCTGGAAAATGTTGTTAGCTAGACAGTCATGACATAACCAATTGCTCTATTTTATTTTAGGGTATATAGTCCGTTTTCTTTTTAATTGACAGCTGTAGATAGGACTAAAAGCACTGCCTAATGACCTGCATGTATCACAGTTTTTGGAATGAATACTGTCTCAAACAGGGGAGAAAAGATTTGTTTTACAGTTAAGGGAAAGGAACAAGACGGTAATTTTTTTTTTTAATTTAGCATACTTATTAGAAATAGACTCTTAAGTATCTTATCAAAGAACATGGATCAAATACTTGGTTGTGTTCAAATTTCCCCTTATAGAGAGAACAAGTTTGGTTGTATTTTTCTCCAGGGACATGCATAATGGATAATCTACTGGTATAGCAGAACAGGAAACTGCTATGGTTACTCCGCGTGCTGTAATCTGACACAACAGTTATTTAACAATAAGACATTCTAATATATCTGCTTTGAAAATGTGAAAGATTACCCAAACATTTTCCAAAAAAAAATTAGCTGCTAAGAGCCATTTTATACATAGTATACTTTACTGAAGTGTTCATCACAGACCTGTTTTCATTCAAGAATGCATGAGGGTTTTTCTTAACCATGGTTAATCCAATTACACGTTCTTTTCCAGCTTGCCTTGCTACGTGACCTTGGATTTAGAGGTAAAAAGAGGCTACAGGCCAACTGGGTGTGTGCCTCTTGTAAAGGTTCAGGCTTCCTTTGGGAGAAGGAGTTGGCTTACCCTAGCAAGAGCATCAGCATTTGGTTTAAGTATTGTAGAAACAGTAGCCGTAGTTGCTCGTGTATTTTAGGTAAAGAAATTGCTAGCGGTGTGTGGGAAGTGACAATAAAAAGGACAGTGCATTAGAAGATGAAATAAAAGATAAACACGTGGCTGTTTTATGTTCTGGGCACTAGAAGCAGCTTCCCGTTTTCACTTGGGCAAACTCTTCCTGTCCCAAGTTCTACACAGTGTTTTCTTGATATGATGCTTTCTGTTTCCACTAGAATTGCAAGGTCGCAAAGTAGTTTTTCACTTAGGCTTGCTTTCTTCAGTGTGGATTACTGATCCTCCCTGTGAGTGCACAGAGAGATGGAATGAAAGGAACTCTCTTAAAAGTCTGCTGGTCTGAGAACTTTGCACTGTAGCCCATTTCCCTTCACGTTAGCCTTCTTTCCTTGCTTTCATTCAGTCTGCAAAGAGAACATCTAGATAACAATGCACGCGTGGGACTACGTTGTGCCTATCTGTCGGAACAGCGACAAACACAAAAAGACCCTGCCCATAGAAACAATTTGAATTAGTTATTTACGGATCAAACAATATGATTAATAAGGTATTAACAGATAAACCTACAATTTCCACATGGCCATAAAGTCATGACACGCTAACTCTAGTTCAGTTAATTTTACAACTAAGTAATGAAACCTGGTCCTTTAATGTTTAGAAGATATAGCAATGGTCTTTCTGGGTAATATGAGTTTCACAGTCCGTAACACAAATAAAGTCGTAAATACCGCATAACTAATTACAAGCAAACGTGACTGGCTGCAAGGAGTTTAATCCTCATCAGTGCCTGAGCTTCAGCACAAACCTAAAACCTTCCTAGATCACCTACACTGAGGACTAATCTTTTACTAATCCCATAGCACCCAGTGACAGTTTCATTAGGTTGCTCTACGATTTCTTAGGCTGCAAATTCCAAACCCATCAGGCCAATTATGGTTTTTACACTGCCATCGCTGCTGGGAACAGATGCTCCTGCTGTAGGAACAACTCAGATCCTACATTTTCTCTCACCTGTTCATTGGTCTTTCTACCTTAACGCCGGGCAAAACAATAGGTGACGGTATAGTACCGTGCAGGCAGAGTACTCTGAAATTTCTGCGCTCTTCCTAGTGACGACCTTGCTAATGCCACACGTTGCTAAAAAGTATTTTTCATTAGCCTCCTTACGGTTGCTTCATCTCCACTGCTTCCGAGGAGCCTGGAAGGTAAGCAGCTAACGGCTTGGCGTCCTCCAGCAGCATTTGTTATCCAAGCTACGTTCCTCAGTTTACGCCAACCCACCTAAGTACCCGACTCGTTAATTGGCGCCAAGAACACCGCCTATTGACACGCGATTTTTTAGAAGACTCTAACATGACATCCGCGTCCCCCGAAGGATCGTGCTCCTTCGCTCTCGCACGCGGCAACGTCCGCCTTGCAGGAGGGCTCGCACGCGGTCTCCCGAAGCAGCCGCGTCGCCTCCCGGCCGCCCACGGCAGCCGCCTCGCCGGGAGCGGGCCCGACCCGGGCCCCGCAGCCCCTGCTCGGCGGCGGCGGCGGC
>VZTL01053504.1:3250-20090 GCA_013400535.1 Scopus umbretta | reverse complement strand
CCACATCTACAGGTTTTTTGAATTTTGAGTCCCTTCCTACCACAGCCTGCAAGGGAAGGAGGTGTCTCCCTGCTGGGGCTTCGCTGCTCCCCAGCACAGCCCTGCTGCACAGCTTCCCCAGATGAAAACACTTGGCTCTAGGCAGAAGTGGGCCTAAGCAGGGATCTTGGGCCATGGTGCCTCAGGAAAAACTTGTGTCAGAGGCAGCATGCCGGGTACTTGCTTGCAGGCAGCCAGACCCAGTGCCCGGCACCTCCCACATCAAAGCTTTCAGCATGAGCGGGGCCAGACTAACCCAGCCCATCACTCTTAATAAAGCAATTCAACACATCCACAGCACCAGCCGGCGTAGCTCAGGTCTGACCTCTGTCACCGCTTCATAGGCTGACAGGACAAGGCCAAAATCCAGCCACTGCACACGGAGAGGCCGCTGGAGTCAACGGAGCAGCAGCACGCTCCCGGGCAGGCTCGGACGCCTGCGTGCTGCGGGTGCCTTTGCAGGGTCCCCGTTCCCGCGCGGCACCTCACCCCATGCTAGGTTTGGGCAGCTCTGGGCGACCACGGCTGGGGGGCCGTTCGCTCAGATGGGGCTCCCTGCAGGGGCAAGGAGGGGAGCAGTATGAAACGCAGTAAAACTCTCCTCCCGAGCAGCAGCGTCCTCGGGCAGTACTGTGCCAAAGGGCTTCCATCCAGTAGTTTTGGACATATTTTCCCGAGTCAAGGCCACATTTATCTAGCAGCAATTCAAAGCGAGGAGATCGCCAACCGCCAAGAAGGTTGGTGTTTCTTTCACCTGCACTTCAAAATAAGAGTGCTCACATGAACTCCCTGTGCCAGAAAACCATCCCAGGGCTGTCCCAGACCACAGCCGACGGGCAAAGCTGAGCCGCAGGCAGGGCTGAGACAGGCAGCCCGAGGATGCTCTGCGCAGCCTGGTTCACACCTGTAGCCTGGAAATGCCGTGAGCAGAAAGCAGCGGTGCCTCTCCGAGGCTGACTTAGAGGTCAGGCTTGCCCAGGGGGGCCCGCACTGTGCCCTCTGGGCCACCCACCACTCAGACACGCGCTAGTCCACGTTCTGCCCAGCCTGCTCCTCGCTGAAGTCTCCCAAGACCTCAAAGTCAGCTCCGAAACAGAGGCTGATGGCCCCTCACCAGCAAGAATCAACTCACAGGCTTGAAACTCCCCACAGCGTCATAAAAGCCAGAAAGAAATAATTTTACATGAAGGAAAAACATATAAGGTAGGCGTATTGCAAATACCCACTGAGGGCAACACAAGAGGGGTGCCAGGGTCAGACCAGCTGATTAAGAGCCATGTAGTAACACCAGCATCCTTCACACGACATCCCACTCCAGGAAAGGGCAGGACTCCCAACAGCAGTGCCGTCCTTCGCTCCTAGGGGCACGGGCACTCTCCTCCAGCAGCATTTGCCATCACTAGTGCAAACCTCAAGCCAGGCTCACAAGGGCTGGGCAAAATTTACCGACCTCATTTCCAGAGGGCTGTTAGTAACCTTGGACTCTTCTCACTGCAAGCATCTTAAATATAAGCTATTCCTCACCAGGGAGAAATCAGGATTTGATACTGCACAGCAGTGAACAGCTGAACTAGCCAAATCTTGAAAAATGGCTCCATAGGCTTTCACAGAAGTCATGGTATAGAATCCATCAGGTTCAGGAATTAATCTGGCCAGACACCACCACAGTATCCATATGTTAACCTGACTTAAGGCAGGTTTGAACACTACTGAAAAATCCTGCCTTCCAAATGATTTCCATTTCTGAATCTCTGACCTGCTGTTTATGGAACGAGAAAGAAGTACAGCAATGAGGTAAATGTGTTTATGAATGCATTACTGTTACCTTTCTACTCTAACAGCTTACGGTAATGACTTTACCACCCATATTTATTGCTACTCAAGATCAGCACTAGGGGAGGAGGAGGAGGAATCATTTCTGTCACAAAGTTTGTGCTAAGTCAAGACATAGTTTTTTCCTCATCATGTGAAAGCCATAGCCCAGGCAGACTTATTTGCAGCCTATTAATGGCTAGAAGTACCCCTTTTCTAGGAGTTTGCTCTTATATTTCACAAGTGTTCACATTTTACCCAGCACCTCTTCTGTAGAGCAGCAAGCGCAGCCTGAGCTGCAACAGAGCAGCAAAGTCGAAGCATTCAGCAAGTTTCACCGAACTCATGTTTGAAGAGTTTCCTCAAAAGCAGCACAAGCTACTTTGCCAACTAATCTTTCCAGCCTGCAGCTACAGAGCAAAGCGTGGCTGTGGACCTGTGTCAAAGGTACATTTGTTAACACATTTCCCCCGGAGTGCTAATTAACATTTACATCAAGTACTATGAGAGTGAAAAAGCTGCAACACAAACACACTGCAGGGAAATGCGAGGAGCAAGTTCTCTCTCCCCCCAGATGCAGTGTACTGTTTGCCCTTCAGGAGCTGGTGAAAATCCAGTTTGTTTTGTAATCTTCTGTTCTCTAAAATCAGATATTTCTGCAAGTTAATAACTAACCAGCTTCTTTTTATTTAAAAACCTACAAGTGCATTTAAAATTCTCTAAAAGCAAGGCCCTGCCGGCACTGGTGTGAGCCAGCCTGCATGCACGTCTCCGTGCTGAGTCACAGCACAGATGCTCTCCAGTCTAATTACAGAAAATGACAATATTTTATGATTTTATAATATAAATAAAATAACATCAACACACTTTCCCTTGCATCTTGAAACAAGATTGAATCCTCTTAAACTAAACACTAAGATAGGGAACACAAACAAATATTTGTAGCCGGATCTTCAGTTGCCACATTTTGGGATGCCGACAAAGAGGCTCTAATGAGTAACATTTGTACCCACAATAAGATGCAGGCAGAGTTATTTGCAAACACAGATTTGCACTTCAAAAAATGCAAAGGCCATTGCTGAACAGCTGGTTAACGAATTATTCTCAATATTATTTCTCAATACTTACTGAGAAAAATGTGCTATCACATTGAAGTAAAATTTTTAGGACTGCAATATAACTTAAATATGGTTGAAAAAATCCTCTAAGTTTTTCCCAGGGGGAAAGAAATTTTTTTCCCCCCAGTTTTTAAAGGAAAAACTAGAAAATGCCAGGTTTACAGAAGGAAAATTGTATTCTATGAGCCATGAAACCATAGTATGTAAAATTTCACCTATTCTGTGAACTTTTAGGGCATGAGAGAGTGCACATTATTATTCAATATATTCTCTCCAGCCACAACCAAGCATCCTGCCCAGGCTCCCATGAACTCAAATCTCAATGTCTAAAGAAGTGCCAATATTCTTTAAAAGAGGCATACTTGCAGATGTAGAAAAACCTGACTGAGCAAGGGGTACAGCTGCATGCTGCTTCCAGAAATCAGCGTCTAACTCTCTGCCTCAACAGAAATCAGTATCCGAGATGAATAATATATACTATGAAAACACAGATGTTTTGATTGCAAACTGGTCTAGAGTTCTGTGAACATATTTTGTTATTGTTGCCCACTTGCCAAATATTTGGGATGAATAATTTTCAGCCACAGTGTTTACAAACTGCTGTCACTGTTTTGTCCCTTTTTTCTTTTTTTTTTTTTTTTTTTTTTTTTTTGTGTTGCTTGCTTCTGCCTTTTAATTGGATATCCAGCTTTGTAAACAAGAAAATAAAAATAACAAACAGTAAATGCAAAAGCAATGCCTATTTTTGTTGGAGATACTCAAGTGAGGGACCCTAAGCACTAATGAGAACGACAGTCTGGGCACTACCACGGGAGACGCACCAAGTGATCAATGCCGAGCAGATGTTCCAACAGGACAAGGTGATCGTGTTTCTTTTGCTTGACTAGCTCATGGAACCAAACATCTTTTCATTAGGTACACACATTTCTGTATTCACTAAGAATATTTTTTAATGAGTAGCAAACAGATTTTGCAGATTGCCAGTTTCCCAAGTTCTCTCTCTTAATTTCCAGTAACTCCTATCAAGAAAAGGCAATTTTGAGCTAAAATCTAAACTGGCACATTCCTGACATGATCTCCCAGAGACTCTTTCTCCAAAGCATGAATGTCTGGACTGAAATCCTGGCCTCAGCACAGGCAATAGCAAAACTTCCACCAGTCCCCTCCAAAATTTGTAAAGACAAAAAAAACCCCACATTATTTTGGGGGAAACCAAACTGGAGGTAGAATGCCCAGCTCCCAAAATACTAATCGTTTAATCTCCTGTAACAGGATGAGATTAATATAAACATGATAACCCGTCCAAATTGGAAATCTTTCAAATTTCAAGCACAGGAAACAACAAGGGGTTTTTTTCAGACAGGATGTCAGAGTTACCCCTGTGGTTATATGTGAGCTGAGGACAATGTTGTTACATGAGATCAAATTACAAACACAAGCAAACAGAAAACAATCTCCGAACGTCACTGTTTGAGATTTGACAAGAAGCACAGCTGACCCATCAGGAAGGTTAAATGCTCTCGAGCGAGCTCTGGGAGAATACGAGGAGTTTGCCGCCGGACATCGAGTTCCATGCAGTTAAACTGTCAATTTGTTTGCCCAAGTTAATGCTTATCTTACCCTATGCTTGCTGCGGTTTTACTAAACACATTTGACCTGCAAATCTTAAAGCAGTGGCTTTGCTACAATTGTGAGAAGTTTCTGGATTTTCCAAGCACCTAAGAAAACTATTTTGGTAGTTTCCACAGCACAGAAACCTGTAGTTACTCAGATATTTGAAACTTCCAGTGAGGTGGATGACAGACACTTAACCACACACATTACCATTTCATTTCTATTTCTAATGTTTAGCACAACCTTGCTCTAAGGAATGTCTGAAGTTGTTTACAAAAGCTGATGCAGAGGTTGTGTGCAGTCTGGTCCAAGGGCAATGGTTTACTGAAGACACTTGTAAACAGCAGAAAGAGATAATATTTTCTGTAATTGGGTGGGGGTGGGGGAAAGTCCTCACCTTGCACCAAGGGCCATTAGAGACAGTGCTGGTTTCCAAAATATCTGCTCCTTCATTTTCTTCCATGTCTGATTTGTTGAAAAACTTTGGCTTCCAATGAAAAACATCAAATGACCCTCCAGGAAAAGCCAAACCAAACCATGCAGGCTCTAGTATTCCAGTTTGCGAAAGCCCTGCAGTAAGCCACACACGTTTTATGGTCACTGGTCTAATCCAAGGTTGCAGATCCCGCTTCCTCACTGGACGTCGCAGAGCTTGGCCTTTCTTTTAAGCCTTGATCGCTCCTCTTGTCAGGGATTTATCTCCCTCAGACCTTCCTTGCAGATCCAGGTTTTCACATACCAACTGGCAAACGCTTACGGCTTCCTGGGCACTATTAGGAGAACTGACACTGAACCTCTGATCATCTCAGGAGAAGCCTGACAGCAGAGTGCAATACGTGGCCACACCTCTCCGCTGCCAGAGCTGGCCTAGACCATAAAATCAGAAGCAAGGTCACCCAGCAACCAACCATTCCACGTCACTACAGTAATAAAGCCAACTTACGTTCGACTTACTGCTTGGGTAGATAAATATTTTTATTAGATGAAAGAAACCCAGAGAAGATGGCGGGGGGCTGACTGTTCTGAGCTGAGATACGTTCATTGTGATCGATGCAAAGCTCTCAGCAGACACGCGTGGGCCACATACGAAACCACAAAGCTCTGCTTGCAAATTCCGTAGGGGTCAAACCCCTAAGCATGTCTCCTTAAGGATGAGCAGACCCCTGTGCCCCAGCAGGCTGGGTGCGTAACCCCTGCAGAGTCCCCTGCCCCACAGACCATGAGCTCCTGTCCAGGTGCTGGCAAGACTTCCGTCTGCCACATGCTCAGCTTAAAAAAGTTCCACTCTCAAAAGTCTAGATAAAATAGGGATGAATTTACAAAATAGACCTCAGTTTCCTGCCAGAGCCTGTAAAAATCGGGGTATACCATAAGGCTGCCTCAGGGAGCTTTCTCAAGCACATGGATTATTTTTCTCAGGGTGTGGAGCAACCACATACCTAACTGAGCACGCTCAATTTAGAAAGTGTCATTTCTCTCCAAACACACCATATGCATTATAGAGAGGGGCTACAATAAATATAAATAAAAGCAGGTAACAAAAGATCGATCCTCTTTATTCTGTTTACACTGCGTATCAGGCAGTGCCATTGCAGATAGCTGGTGCCCTAAAATTTCGAAACTGACTGCGATCTCTGGCATCTATTTAAAGATACACATGGCTTCATTTTCAGTGCAGCTGCTTGGCCTGCTCAAAAGGCCTCTCTAAGAATCCCCAAAACAGAGGAGTCCAGTGTCACTGGCTACTCTGGAAAAGTAAGGCCACTTTTTCTTCTTTCTAATATGCAACCTTTCTTGCTGAATGATTCTTTATAAATATCTACATGGCAGGAGACAACTTTTTTTTTTTTTTTTGGTGGCACCTGTGCAACAATATTAAAGTTAATTCTATCACAATATAAAATATTTTAATCGAATGTTCATATTGGCAGCATCATTAAAAGTTAGTGGTACAGGGATCTGATTTTTTAGTCCTCTTTCTGCCACTGAAGCACAAAGTGTGTAAGTGATTTGCTCAAGATCACATGCTCAGTTATATACTCATCTTTTCATTAATCAAACTGGATTTCATGAGATATTTCTCAGCAGTTTAATTAAAATTGGTCTTTAAGGAGCTTGAGATTATATTTAACAAAATTGTCAGTAACTAGAAGCGTCTAGGCTAGGACATGAATAGTTACTGGCCCGCAGACACTGCGAGTAGTGTATGGTCTAACTGTGAGCCAGGTGTATGCATTGATGATTATGTATTTATTTCAAAGAAACAAAGTCAAATGTGACAAACAAAATAGGCAAGAAGTATAAGGGCACAGATATCTCTATGGAGAGACAGCAAAGCAAAGGAAAAGAGTGTGGATTTGGAAACCAGCAACCTAGCCTGTCATTGCCACAGATTCTGTGATTTTGAGAGGTAAATCAAAAGCTCCATGCCTCAGTTTCCCCACCTGTGCTGTAAGACTAGCAATACTCAGCGCTGCTATCTCACAAGAACAGCTGGCTGCGCACTGAGGTTATTCAATGTCTTCATCAAACTTGCATCTCTATCGACACGTAGACTCCTTCTACCATGTGCCCACACAAGCCCAAAGGAAAGCAAAGTTGACTTAGCCCCACCGGGTGCGGGCACAAGTGTAACACCATCCCAGCCTTCTCCCAGTGGCCAACACAAACCTGCAGTCCTCGAGGTCCCGGGCACATGCTCATTCCACTGCGGCAGTGTAGTTGAGCAAGTTTTGCCCAGTTTGAAATAATTCGAGCCTCACATGAACTCATTATCCAAAACGGTGGAAAACCAGCTGAGGTACTTCCTCCCCAGCTGAAGTTTCTGCTGCACACAGACTGCTGCTGTAAGTATTGACCAGGTTTAAATCTCACTTTCTGTGATTTCATATGCCTGGGTCTTTTTCTGAGAGTGAAAGAACTTTCACAGCACAGAACCCGACAGTCTCTCAAGAGCTGATCCAGGGTCACCGTTGCAGCCCTCACGGCGCTGCAGGGAGGCTCCATGGGACACCTTTGGCCAGCCCTCCCTGCCCAGCCAGCAGTCAGCTCAACTCAGGCAGGGGGGGGAATTCCCTGTAAGGCAGGGAGTGGAGTGGGGGGGAATTATACCAATCTTTGCCCAGCTATTCACAAGGGCTGTTTACTACAGCAGCTTGAAGGACGCTGTTTTCCACTGTTCCTTTTACTCTCTTGGACAAAAATCTCTAATCACTAATTGCCTGCTGAATTTTAAGAGACCACGCAAGGGGCCGACTGGTATATCAAATTGCTTTGCATTTTGTTTTTTCTCTGTTTTTTTCTTTACAGGTCACCCATTTAGTGACATATTAGCTATGTCCCAGAGCAGGCGAAACTAGCCTGCTGAAGTTTGCTTGCATTAAAGAGCAAGCAAAAGTGCTATATCTCATTATCCACATAGGTGTCTGTGTTACGTCTTCTGCTTTGATGACATTCTGTGGCAGTAATTTTCACAGTTTTTCTGGTTTTGATTTGGCCATTTCCTAATTTAAAACAGAGCAATCAAAGGAAACACTTTCCCCATATGCAGCATAACGTAAGATAAACTTTCCTATGGTTGCTGTGGAGAAGCAAACTCACAGGGTTTTCAGCTTCAACCTTTAGTGTAAACCAGACATCTGTTCCGAGTTGTGTCAGATCACAGGAAGGATAGCCCACAGCTTGGTTTACTCCAGACTAATTTAGGAAATCAGGACTCTCCCCATGGATTAGTCACTAACTTCTTGGGCAATGACAGGCCAGACACATTTGTCTCTGCAGCTCAGTGGCTTTCCCTTGTAAAACAAGGGCGACGGCTCTTCCCCGCGTCAGAAGGTGTCTTGTGGCTGGAGGATCTAGCCCTTATACCAAGCCAGAAACTAAACTTTTCAGCCCATTTGTAGATCTGCAGTCCTGAAGTCAAAGTCCACAGGGAAAGGAAAGAAGAGGAAAAAGAAAAGGGAAAGTGCAGATGGGTCTAAAGATGGCTTTGAAGTACAGCCCAGGAGTAGAGATCAGGAAGTGAGAGCTGTAATTGCAGCTGGGTATCAGTTTCCTTTTTTATTTCAAGAGAGCCCACAGCATGGTGCAGTTTCTCCCTCAGAAAGCAGGCAGGAAAAACACTCACCTCTGCAGGAGAACAGAAGGAGCTGTTAAATGGAAGGGGCCATAGAGACAAAACAACTCTTTGCATTTCTAATGCAGAGGCAAGTAGAAAGCATCATGAACGTGACTGAAATGACTGTTATTTCTTCTGGACCAGCAGGGAAATCTAAAAACTATTTCTCATTTTGTTTCCTAAGGAAATTGCACTGTATTACTTATGGTCTCTGCCTGAGTGCCTTGCTATAGGGCCAGCTTCCAGCAAACTCAATAGAGAGGAGATGTCAGGTTCACGAAAATTGGTCCGGCAGGCAGAAGAGATCCTGCAAATATCCTGCAGAGCGAAAGGCTCCCAGATGAGCTCAAGCCGTCAAGACGACCCATGTGAGAAGGCACACTAGAGGCAAGCTGCCAACGCTACACAGATGGTATATTTGACTTCAGGCTGGGGGCAGGTTTATTCCAAGCTGCCCCAAACCTGGCAATGCTGGGCCACTGGTGACACCCCAACACTGTTCATACCTCACCGAGCTGGATGTTCAACCACACACACAGCGGGTGCAAGCATAAAACTCAGACCTCAGGTCCTACAGGCCTTTGACCCAAGACCTGATAAGGCTGCCCGTTATGGAGGCTGCCCTGGCCTGTCAGGAACAAGCTGCTGCCACAAGCAAACGTGTCAGAACAGGTTAATCGACATCCCACTGTAACTTTAATGATATTAGTCAACACTAAACAAAGGTTTAAATTTTTTTCTTTCCTGAGATAAGCTGCAAGGCAGGGATCAGGGCTGCTGTGAGAAAACACGGACTCTTGGTACAGTGAAATAAACCTGCTTGTTCCAGTTAGAAAAGGTCTGTGAGCTGAACTCAGGGCCAAGTTATCACAGAAATGACTGCATCTTGAAGACCATTGCAAATGTTTTAGGTTTTGGTATTTGCTAGGCATACCTTGAGTATTTGGCCATTATAAATCTCTTCTTGTTTAAGAAAGAAATCTCATTTTGCATCACACTGCACTTATCTTTTAGCAAAAGCGGGGGCAGGATCTGACCGTGCTGGTGTTTGCAGACAGCAGTGGTGCAGTACAGCCCGTCTCTTAGCTTCACAATGAAGAAAACTGAGCTACAATTGTGAAATCATTGCCTAACAATTGATAAGGACAACCACTGCAATCCTCTTCCCTCCCTCTGCTTGGCCGGTGTCCCATTTACCACACATTACTGGATGTATAGAAAAGAGAATGGCAACGTGGTTAAAGTACAAGCCACACACACAGAAGGCATAGATTATTTATCTCCACGTCTGATTTCCCATGGCCAAGTAACTCAGTCTTTGAAATTATTTTTTTTTTCTCCTTTTGTGATTATATTTACCATCCTTCTGGCAGCCCTTGACTTCTCCCAAGGAATGGGGCTTTGTAAAGAGGGTTGGGGGAAAGGAGCTGGAGAGACATATCCCTTCAGAACAAAGCCATGGCAGGTACTTGAAGAAGGCGCTGCAGGAGACTCAGCAGGCCTTTGCTTTGCAGAAGAATGAGGTTTCTCCTTGCCTTGTTTCAAATCAAGACAGCCACCCCAATTTCACCCTTCTTTTCAGGAACTCCCTATGGCACCACAAACACCTTGCAACATGAGATGCCAGCTCCTGATATCAGCTGTCCCAAGAAAAGTCCAGCCCATCATGAGACCAAAGAGATTTGCTTCAGACTCTCTTGCCCAGAAAGGAAGGGTGAATGTAGTCTGTTCCCCAGTCTTCAAAATTCATGACTCTTGGGTACAGCAAGCCCCAAGCCCAGAAAATGTCACTGTTGCCACTACCATATTGAGGAATGCAATGACCATTTTTTCCCCCATGGGAGGAGAAGCCTGTAGTAAACAAAATACTTTCATATATAAAGTATTAGATTGATACTGACATCATAAAGTGTTAAGTTACTTTCAACAATATAAAAAAAGTGTTATTACTTCCTATTCTACATGGATGTCACACACTCAGTGGTGACCATATTGCTCACTAGTCAACTGCAGAAAAAACTAACAGTTCTGGTATAATTTTTACATGAGCTGTGTAACAGAGCCTGGGTCACTGAACTGTAGCTCCCTTGAACAGAGTTCGGTATGACAGCTAGCTAGGGCCAAACTCCACCCAACATCCCTATAAACATCAAGCATGTCACCTAACACAGCTATTTCAGTGCCTTGCTGACTCAGAAGTAATATAGAGAAAGGAGTAAAGAAGATAGATTGTGTTTGAATTAAATTTGCTGTTCAAAGGTGCATCACTGATGTACTACCAAGAGGAGATTTCAGTTTGCGGAAGAAATAATGTGCAATTGACAAGCAACTGCTGCTTCTGTAGAACTTGAATTGTATTTTGTCCTAATGTTTTGGAATTTCTTACAGGTAATGTGAATAGCTTCCAGTTCATCTTAACTCCTGGTTCTTTCAAATACATTTTCTATTTCTAGAAGCAAGCAGTATATTTTCATTAACAGAAGGAAATATTCTGAACAGTAATCTGAGGGAACAGGAACTGCTGACTTAAACCACATCACCCACAGAACTCTCACCTGTATCACAGCTCAATAAAATACCAACATTTGGTCTTTATTTCCTGTAGAGAGGGAGGCATAACTGAACCCCAGTGAGGGATCTAAAAGAATGGGGAATGACCCCATAACTGTACAGCTTTTGTGTCGTAGTTTTAAAATTAATGGCTATGTCAATACATTTTTTGTGGTGCTCAGCCAATCTAAGGGTGGTTTCCAAAGGCAGAGATCAATCCTGAGTTGGCCCTAATGGAATTTCTGACACCCTATACAAGCCTAAGCAATACAACTGGCCCTTAAGGAAATGTCCAACTGTCTTCTTGCACTCCACAGCAATTGCTTTCACATGTACAGATGTGTACTTTTTGATGCTGAGAATCAGTACTTTATGTATGATCAAACAAATGTTACCTACAGGTGAAAAACATTTTGAGGTGTTTTCACTGACTTTGCTCAAAGCATCAACATGAACAAGATGAATAAACAAAAATTGCTCCAAAACATCCCTTAGGGTACACTGGAGGAAAGTTACTGACATCACAGCAGCACCCTCTAGTGCTGCTGTCATTAGGATTTGACAACACTTCCTAGATAAAATTCGGTATTTGGCATCGGGATGCAACTTCACTTGTTCTAGAATGGACAGCCCCTGAGGTCTCCATGCTGGGCAAAATCTGGCATACAAAGCCCTAACTGCTGAAAGCCCCGCGCTTATCGCATCCTGGCTGAAGAGGGCCAGACCCTGGCATGGGTGGAAGCCACCACGGATGGCTGAGTGGGCATTAGTCCCCGTTAGTCTGTGCAAACCGTGAAATATGTGTTCAAACTCATTGCAGGGCTGTGGTTTGGGGAAGGGGTTTCAACAGGGCATTCCCTTTCCTTACACCTCCCTTACTTCATGGGGATAAGGTTTACTCTATAAATGCTTGCCTGGCCTTCAAGGGTCTCACACAGGCAGCACTAAAGGTTATCTAATGATGAGCTCTTTTTAGGGTACGTGCCTCGACAAAGGTTTCATTGTCACAGAGCTCACAATAAGGGCAGAATATCAACACCATCTTGTGAACAAAATGAGACATAGATGACTAAGGAGACAAATCCATCAGTACTAACAAATGCTTGAATAAAGAGCGGCAATTACTTAGCATCCTTGTGTTGTATTAACAGCACCTACAGCACAGCACAATATTTCCCAAATGATGAGAATAAAGAGCAGTGCAAAGGCAGAGGTTATTTTTTGATTGTTCAGTGGAAAAGAAATGCGACTACTTCCACAGATTTCAAATAATGTAGAGATGCACCCCCAGAAGTAACTACTGTCAGTTACAAAAAAAATAGGTGCATAAGTCCAGGTCTATAAACTAGCTAAAAATTCATCAGCCACAGTGGTGAACATAAAATAAAAAGATGGAGGCAAGACTGAGTTTTTAAAACATGGTGGGTGAGATACCGTACTTTAGAAGGGCAAGGTTAGGTATAATCTTAAAAAAAGAAAAAAAAACTTATTGGTCTCCTGAAGTCATGGAGTAGCTGCAGGACAGCCAAGCCACAATGACCACCCTTTCTCCATCTCACTCCCTGCAGCTGCAAGGAAAGCCCAGGAGGAATTAGTGCTGTCTCAGTGCTATACACAGACACACCCAGCCACAGCCATTAACAAGTCAGCCTCCATCCCCTCACACCGCTATGTGTTATCCTTTGTGCCTGGGAAGCACAAATCGGAGATCCTACTAAATCAGACAGAAATAAGTAAGGCAATGGTGAAATGTCTGCATCTGAGCTCAGCCGTGCTCCAAGCCCGCTGGATCTTCTGGTCAGAGCTGTAGCAGGTGTAAGGCAAGAGATAGTCATGTCAATGACACTGTTTCTGCCATGCTGTCTAAGATGTGAGTGTGTATAAGTCCCATAAGGTGCTTCTTTCTATCTTTAAGTACAGACCTACCTTTTATTATTTGGCTCTAATAATTCTGAGTGCCTCACGTGTTTCTCAGAATCTGCCTTTCTGCACTGCCTCAAATGTGGTAAGGCCACAGTCAAAGTCACACTGGGCTTGTCACATTAGCATCTGACACCCCAAACAGATGAGGCAAAGATCCAAAACTCCCTAAAGACAAGCACTGGAACTTTAAAAAAAACAAAAAAAAAATCTTACTTCACTATAGCTCTGCTCTAAGGCAGCAGGACAGGTATATTACACATCAGGACACACCACCAATGAGATGCCAACACAGAAACACAAAATAGTATTTCTACAACTTTTTCTACATGGGAACCCCCAGAAGCACAGTTAAGTCTATCAGGTCCCTAAACTATCATCCGTGTAGATAACAGATAGATAAACATACCTGAAGGACTTAGTCTCTGCCAGTTCCTCCTCCTGCTTATCCCTGTCAGCTGGAAGCACCTACATGTTATCCTGCCTGGGCCTCAACCAAATAGTTTCCCCCTCATTCTTGTCCTGCAAGACATAGAGGGAGCAGGGAGATGGTGTAAACTGTTACAGAGCACGCATTGGATTTGCTGGTCTATTTTTTGTGGGCCTGCCCAGTTCATCACACTACCTACCTTATGATGAAAACAGCAGCAAGAACTTGTTTGAAAGGCTCTGTTTCTGATTCATACGTCTGACTTCATTAACTCATAAATCGTGACAATTTGCTATGAACTAATAAATGAACCACTAACTTGGGACATCATTCATTATCATAAAGCTATTTCCTGCCTGCTTAATTAAGCTCTGAGAATGCTTTAGCAGAAGGAAAGCAGAAGCAGACCCTCTCGGGAAGTGATAAATGCCAGAGGCTGAGGAGCATCCTGACAGTTTCAGCACAGCTAAACACAGTAGGTTCTCTCCCTAGCAGGGATAAAGAGCTTTGGCCAGTCGGGGAGACTGGAACAGGGAATTCAACTCAATCTTTGACTAGCAGAAATGTCTGTGTATCCAGCAATCTGATTTCCACCAGCACTGCATAAAAACAGAGAAAAAATTATTTTCCCCAGTGGGCCTAATTTTTGACCTGAAAAACAAGACCATGAACTACAGATATACAGCAGGAGGCTATCCCACCTCAAAGACTTTACCTTCTTTCTACATCCTCTCTGGTTTGGTGTTGGGACTTTAAGAATTGTATTTTAACTAAAAAACAGACTTGAAGAATCTTTATTACAGGCACCTATGCAAATACACATGGCTTCTTATAACCAGTGAGCTTACTGCAGCCAAGTTTCAGAAGCAAAATGGAAGGAAAATCTCAGCTCCCCAGGGCCCTAGCCCAGGGAGTGGTTGGCTAATTCCCTGCAGCTGATCCCAGCCCACCCTGAAAAACTCTCTGTAGATTAGGCAACTGATTTATCACCTTTCCTTATCCTTATAGCTCTAACTGATGCAGCGTTTCAGGCCTCCCAGTCAGGTCTGCGTTCCTGCTGCTTCCTTTGATGGTGCCGTCTATTTTGAAAGCTGAAGCTGACCTTCTGCCAAGCAATAGCAAGTATTTATGGCCTTCTCAGCCAGTGAAAAACAAATTATGGAGAATTCAAGTCCAGCCCACATTTAATTTGCTTTATTTAAGCAAAATATAAACTGCAGCCTGGAACAGAGCTGGTCAAACACCATCATGCCTGCTTCCTCCGGCCAATAGCATTCTGTTGCCCATATGTAATTTGGCCTTAAAAATTTGCTTGTAATTAGGTATCAAAGCAAAAACCAAGCTCTTCTGTTTCTCACTGTAGATTCTTATTTCCAGGGTCTTGTCTAACCAAAACCAACTGTGGCACGGGCTGACCTCCCTCTCTGCATGAACAAAAATAACTCAGAAGATTATATGTATCAGTATTATGTGGTGGCATCCACCATAACAATATTATATACCATGTTCCCTTCATCATTCCTCTAAGGGTTTTGCTGTCTCTGTATTACTCCCTCTTGAATGGGTTACTGGGGAAAATGTTGCTTCTCGTCAGCATTTTTCAAGTTCTTACATTATAAAGAAAGCCCACTAGAGCTTTAAAATTTACCTTTGAACTTTTTTTATCATTGTATTGTCCACTTCATAAATTCTGTCCTAGCCGCACAATCGTATCTCTACATAACACTGATAGGACAGAAGAAATTGTGAGACATGCTAATTTTACATTTGGTAATACAGGCATGCATATCCACCCCAGGGAGATTTGTAAACATACCTGTGAATAAATTCTCATACTCCTTGCACTGGTGGGAAAATATTGCAGTTCCAGGAGAGATATAAACTTTGTCCTCGTGGGTCTTGTGCTGCAGGAGACTTACACAGGATCCCGCCGGGTTCCCAAATAGTCTTCAGCACTTTCGTAGGCTGGAGCAGTTTCCAGGCATTTATTGTCTAACCATCGCTATACATCATGGAGTACCTAAGTGTAGTTCCCTTTTAACTTAACATGGAAACAGACTGGCTAACTGACCAATTTAATGTCAGTGAAGGAGTCGGGTCTGAGATGGTCTTAAAAATATTCACACCACCAGTTCCTCTGTCCCAAAGTAGTAGTAACTCTTCCTCATGTCAGTGCACTTCTGCTTGTGTGTCTCTCCAATCTGTATTGTGACATGACTACTGAAATTGAACAGAAAGCTTCTGCTCATATGGAACAACTCCTCTGTCTTCCTCGTTGAAGGAAAGACAACTTAAGAGACAAGTCTATTCCCAAAACCAGTCAAAACCCCCAAGGATTAGGTAAAAGAACTTGTTTTACTGAACGGAAAAAACCAAACAACTTCAGGTTTCCAGGCTGAAAGACTTGGTACTGTGTGCTCAGTTTAAGATAAAAAAAGAACATTTGATAAGAGATAAGCAAAAAAGCTGAGGAAAGGCTGAAATGTTTATAAAGTCGGAGTTTTGACACCTAAATTTGGAGCTGAATAATATCCTTTTCTAAATGGAATTTATTTTATGAATGGAAAAGAAAAATTCTGATCCTTTGAGACTATATCCAGATTTTTTAAAACACAACTCTGTTTGCCCAAAAGGGTATAGAAAGGGAATGATTCCAGCTAATCTGTGTATTAACTTCACCTAAGTAAAACAACAAAATTCCTGGTTACGGAAGAAAAGTGGTAATAATTCTTGAAGCTGCTCTTCAAATGAGTATTACAACTAAGAAGGCTAAAGCTAAACTATGACATTAGAAACTTTGAAATCTATTTTTTGTCGTGGTCTAAATAGGAAAGCATAGTAAAAACATTGCTTTCCAGTTAAACTAGAAGCTGATACTTCCTAGTTGGTACTTTTGGTTGGTTGGGTTGGTTATTTCAGCTTCCTAAAATGAACTGAAGAAAAAAAATCAGTGAGACTGATGTAAAGACAGGCCTGCTGTAAAGACAGCTTTGTGCTAGCATTAGAGCTTATGTATTTGTCATCAAAGTAATAATTTCTACTCTTTCTTTAAAACTCTAGGAAAACATGAAAGTGTTGAGTAGATTCAAAGAGTATGTGGTTCCATGGTTCCATGGAAGTGCATCACATGCCTAAAAAGAAATAGCCCATAAGCAGCAGAACCTGAGAATCACAGAGGTGAGAATCCATAAAAACAGGAAAGACTAGAAAAGAATTCTAGCTGTTTTCCCCTCAAACTGA
>VZTL01053500.1:304-13509 GCA_013400535.1 Scopus umbretta | reverse complement strand
GAGGAAGATGGCACAGACAGGCAGAACAACGCGTGCAACCTGCAAGCAACTCTCCATTGGTTCATATCTGAAATGCCCTCTGGGAAGAGAATCGGAGAGGGTGGTTTGTGGCATTAGCTCACCATCGCAGTGAGCGGTGTCTCGTCCGCAGAGAGCGAGTTAGCCACTTCGCCTCTTCTGCCTTCCCAAGGGCCTTCTCCCGCTTGGGAGATATTTGGAAAGCAACCCCAGTGTGCTGCACAGCCTGGAGTCAAAACCGCTTTGAGCTAAAAGATTGGAGTCCATCCACGTTCTGCTACACAGCCCCTGCCTGGGCGTTTCTAGCTGCTCTGCTTTGGTGCCGTTGTGGCGACGGTGGGTGCAGTCGGAGGGGAAAGAAGTTGTGGGTGCAGGGGGAGCAGAGCTGCCCCGCAAAGGCGGGGGACACGGGGACGCACCGCAGCAGCCAGGCCAAATGTGCGGCTCAGCCCGCTCCTGCGCAGCAGCGCTCCTCAAAACCCTTGGGCAGAGTGCACCGGCACACGTGCAAGTCATCACGGACAGCAGTAAGCAAGGATTAATTTTGGGTTTCTTGCCTTTTTTTTAACTAGCCAGGTGGCAACCTTATTCTTCTGCCAATTTACAAAGCTGGATTGAAGAACCAGCTGAGCTCTCTCAGCCAGAAAGCCACATTGGCAGCTTTCGGCACCTATTCCTGGCCACCGCTGGCACAGAGAGCGCTCTTGAATTTGTGGGAGGGGGACTTGATTACGGTAAGCAGCTCTGAGACAACTCAAAATGGCACCAAGAGATGCCGGGCCCTAGAAGCTCTCAAGGTCAGCAAAAGGGAAAAGATTACTTTTTTCTCTCTGCAGATTTAAATGCCCCTTTTATTCTTTTCTCCAAAAAAAAAAAAAATTGTGGAACTATTCCATATTTATTTTACTATGATTTCTACTGTCCTTCCTTCATTTCTGAATGCACACACACATGGCATCTGGCCATGTATCCAGCAGTTCCAAGTTTGACTTTAATCCAGCTGCTGCCATGTTAATGCTGTTGCTGATGGCATCCCATGGAAGTCACTGCCACCTTTCTAAAGGACTGGCCATGATGATAGTATTTACCAAAGACAAACAGATTTCTTAGTTTTATATATGGACAAAAAAAAAAAAAAAGTAACATTTAATGTTAATTATCGTGTATTTCCATCTTCTGTCATCAAAAGATCCTGATGTTTTATCCTCTGCGATTTCATCCCCTCTCCTACTGATGCTATCCACAAAGCATTTTACCATTAATTCTATTTCTTTCTCAATTCCTAAACACAAGTAACTTAAATTTAACTGAAGTGTCGTGCTATTTGATTTTCTTAGTTCAGTAGTTTACTGCAGTTATCCTACTCAGATCAGCAGTTTACTGATGCTGTTGGGTTGAAAGCTACCAATGGTGCCTCTGTTTGACATGTAAGCTTTCAAAGCCTCCTCAAGGAGACTGTGTAGGCGTATATAGTCTTTTAGTTTTGACAATTAAAGCTGTAAGGCCCATTTGCATGACAAACTTGCTGTACCAGTGGAAGGCATCAACCGCCATCTAAGGTAAGACTTAGGTCTATAGCTATACTTATTAAAGTTTTGATATTCATACCAGTATTTATAAGACTATCTTCAAATAAAATATATATATATATATGATGCACAGAATGATCTGCTTTGTTTGGAACATGCGCAGAAGTCTGTACACAACTGAGTATTTCTATTTAGATGAAAAGTTAACACTATCTTACGAAAGAACAGGTCTCTCCTCCTTTTCCCCAAAGTCTCTGACCTATACAGACTTATATTCTTGTATTTACTTCTTACAAGCCTTTTCCTTTTGAGGTCCATAAAAATCTGTGTTGGTTTATGTCAGTGGAAGCAAGATCAGGCCTGTTTACTCATCCTCGTGGTTTGCACTTCTTTCACCCATCTGTTTAATGGTTCGTAAGTGATATACGCCTATCAAACACTGCTTGTGGCAAGCTACATTTTCCTGTTTTACTCTTTCTGATTCTGTGGTTTATTAAAAGCCTTGCACTGCCCAGGGATAGTAAGACCAGTGGTTCAGATTAATTCTTTTTGGTCTTTAGCCAAACAACCAGCTAATTTTGTCACTTGGCTAATTTAGTGATGTGCCAGCAAAATTCATAATTACAGCTAAAAGTATTTGTACTACTATTGCTTGCTAAGCTAAGGTGACTTCATGAATACCATGTACTCCTCCTGCCCTTCAGTCCAGAGGAACATATTTAATAAAAAACGCAGAAGTGGAATCTATCATCTATCCTTTTAAAACTTTTATTGCTTTTGTTTTTCTTAGCGAGACACTAGGTCATATCCTGCTCCGAGTTACACAGGGAGATATTTAAGGAAAGGCCTTTTTTTTCCCTGGTTAGGAAATACAGCTTGCAAGCAGACTGTTTTAGACAGAATCCAAAAACCATGGAACTGAATATCTAAGTTAAAGCTGTGTTAGATGAGGGGAGAAAAAGCCCTTACATATGGTGGCCTTACTGAGACACGCGATTCTCTCTTCTTCACACAAGAAACGAGGAGAGCAATCCTTACAGAAAGCATGATTTAAGGGATGTTTTACTCAGCTTCTGTGTATTTTTAAATGGGTAAGAGTTTCCAATAAAATCTTCCATCAAAACAGAGAAATGTAATTTCCATACAGAACTTTTTTTGGAAGATAGGAGTAAAAGGGCCACAGCCTCCCTAGTAGCCTCATCAGAGACAGTGTCTGTTTCACATCAGTTCACGCCCCCATCCCACCTCCATCATCACCATCCATGGCTGCATCCAGGACAGAGATTTTTTTTTTTTTCCCTAAAGATTATTATTGTGGGCTTTCCAAGTGAACAATGTTTGATAGCTACTTAGCAGTCAAACTAGAAGCCTGGCTGTTTGCTAAAATACTCCATGAATTTCTTAAGGCTTGATAGAACCGCTCAGTACTTCAGTTTGGCACCTGCCAATTTCAAGTACTCAAAAGCAAGCCCCCTGAAAACATTAAACTACTTAAAACAGAGAAAACGTGCTAGTATCTGGTGGGTTTTTTCTTTTTGTTGCAACTCTGTGGATGATGATTCCTCTTTGCCCTTTTTATTAAGTGCAAGTCTAAAAGGGAGAGAGGCAGGCAGGCACAAAAAGAGTAAGTGTCTGGGGAGGAGGGACTGGCAGGCAAGACCCTGGGGCACAGGCCAGGAAAGTGCAGTTCCTCAGGCTGAAGCCAGGACCAGCAGGTTTGGTACAGAATTAATCCCCGAGTACCTTCTGCTGCCACTGGAAGTATATGATAGTGCTAAGGGCTGCACATGTTCACAGGCTGCTTCCCCAGCTGCTTTTCAGACTAAAACCCAGCTCCAAAGTAGAGGAGATGCTCAAGCGCACTACGTCCACGTCTGCAAAGAGCGCTGGGGGCCCATGCTGGTCTGCCTGGGCGGGCTGGAAAGCATCACTCCTTCGCCTGCAACTGGGGGAGCGGAGCAGAGGGAGCTTGCAACCTGTCAGGGGTCTGGCAGCCTGTCATGGGGAGGGAGAGGAGGGGTGAGAAAGGCCTCACAGAAGAGGGAAGTGGAAATAAGGACCATCAGAGGACTATAGAGGAAGGCAGAAAAGCACTTGGAGTGTGAAAAGGAAGAGCTCCAACTTGTTCATATTGCTGACTCTGACTTGATTTGGAAGCTTAGCTGTCATTATGAGAATTGGATCAGAAACAATTTTGGAAGATGATGATATTTACTTGCCAAGCCAATCCCAATCACTTACTCTAAGTGCCAGCTCCCTCAGCTCTCAGAAATAGCCTTCTCTAATTTTCCTTAGGCTGGAAGCAAATACCAATTCAATGGGAGTTGTGGGTTCTCAGCACTTTTCGGGACTAAGTATTAGATGCATGCTGAACTTAAAAACTGACACATAAATCAAGCGGGTTTGTTTTGGTATTCTGCCTGCTCTAGAAAACAAATTGTTGTAATACAAAATTGCGCTTCTCGCTTTGATAGCTTATTTGAGTTACCCATGCTGATGCTCTGGGTAGTTCAAATAGGCAGGATTTGACACTGAGGTTTTCTGGCACATCACTTCTGGCGGAGCTGTGATTGAAGTGACACAGCGGTCTTTCAAAGTACTCATTGAAGGTACACAGACTTCACACAGACTGCTTATGAGCACAGGTACGGAGAGGTTTTCAGCGACGCCAGAAGCATTCATCGTCTCTCGGCCAAGGCCTGTGAACGTCCCCTTTCCGATTCTGCCAATTAAAGGTGCTCTCTGTGTATCTTCGTACGCTCATCACTAGAGATCTGGATTTTCATCACAATAATAGTGGCGCAAATGTGAAGTAGGCACATAAATAAATGAATGGGAATGGTTTACACTGCTGTCATGTAACTCAAAGTTATGTAACCCTGGTATTAGGGTCTTAGTACATTTACTAAAGAATGCGTTTAGCCCTAAAAGATATTTCAGCCTTTAATCTTAAGTACATGCTTTAGCGTTTAGCCCTACTGTTTTCAATAGCCCTGAGTCATGTATTTAAGCAAATGCCTTGATTGGTACAGTCCTTCACTATGTCAGGTATTTAAACTACTGACAGTTACTTCAGTTAAATTAATGCACGAGGTAAATGGCACTTGCCTTTCTGAACATAATGAATATACCAAGCAATACATATATTTGAAAGAGTAACCTGCTAGAAAACACAGTCCTGTGTGAATGAAGTCTTGCATTTCTGTAACATACACACTGTTGCTTTTGGGTTTTGTTCTGTGTATTAGACAGGATAAACATAGATCTGGAAAAAGTGTTTGTCAAGTTGTAAAGGAGAATAAGAAAAAGGGAGAGGAAAAAAACCCCGCTATTGCCCATATAGTATTCTGTATAATAACTGTAAACAAATCTAAATCACAGATAGAGTGTAATAAAAAACAATCGGGAAAATGAATTGTAAACTAACCACTTCTCCAAGGAAGAACAATGCTTTCATCTCCTTTCCCACCTTTTTCATAATGACATTAACATACCATTTTCCAGATAACAAAACCAGATATCAGTGGTTTTCTTTTTCTCCACTCAAAAGTTTCACTGGATTTACATATTTGATGTAATTTATGCAAATAACATTTCTCCAATAGCCAATACATTTTACCTCTCAGATAAAGAAACTATCTAAACCCGAATATTTCAAACTAAGGTAAAATCAATTAATATCCAGGCACAATATTTTAAGGAGTCTAATTAAGGACTTCTAATCATACTTTATTGCTACCAGCCAAGCTCTGCCAACTAATGTTGGTGGAACTCAGATTTAAGATGGTTTACTACCAACAGTGGAGTATGCAGGAATTAATTACCGTGAGTAGTCTAGCACACAAGCGTCCTGAAATGGATCAGTAAACTTCTAGCCTAGCAGGATTCTGCATTTCCAGTGTCCTGTTGGAGTCAGTGTAAAGTAGTCTTCAGGATGTTTATCTTGATTTTAGCCCCCCTCCCTTTTTTCTTTTAATTTTAACTTTGTTTCCTTTCCTTCTGCTGTACTCATTTGTATTCCATGCCATCTGTTCCCTTATCTATTTCCTTCCCAGATCAGTATCCTGACCCTGCAGTAATATCTCATGAAACCTGGTGTAAATCAAGATGACTTTATAAAAACCAAAAGACAAACCTTTATGGTTCCAGTTTGGCGTTTGGGCTGACAGTGCCAGTTGTACTTCAGGATTTTCTTTTTCAGCTTTTCCTTAATCTCTCACTTCCTCTTCTGTCCTTCCCCACCCCTCCTTTTCCTGTTCTTTTTCAGTCTTGTCATTCTGCCTTCCAGCTCCTTGACTATTTTCTCTTTCCTTTTTCTTTCCTCCCTCTGCTCTGATGCCTTTCATCTCTCCTAAGCCATCCTGCAGCTTCACAGTCCAATTCTACCCCTCACTGTTCAAGCCCTACTCCATCACGAACCTTTTTCTCATCTTGCTTTCACAGTCTCTTTGACTCTATCTACACACTTAACTTTCAATATTTCTTTGCCCTCACTCTGTCAACCTTCATCCGTCAGCCGGTATGCACCACTCACTGTACAGCTTAGTAGACAGCATCTTCAGTGGCTAATTATGCCAAAAATAATGTATTTCCTAGTCACAGTCAAATTCCCAGTAACTGTAATGTTTTCCACTGCAAAATTTGCAATAGAGGCTCTGTTAGAGACAGTGGAAGAATGTATCGGTCTGTTTGGTTTTCCTTAACAAAACAATCTCATTTAATAGTTCTGATAAATCATAGAAACTTAAAACATGCAATCAAAGACTTTACTCACAGGTGAAAACCAGAGATGCGTACAGCTGTGACCCCACTTTACTTCATAGCCTTTTTCTAGTTTAGCAATGAAAAAATACGAAACCATATTCCAGTTAGTGGAGCAGGGAAAAGAGGGAAAAAAAAATCAAAGAAGAAGATAAAAATATAATCAGCAAAATAAATAATAAAATAATTTACAGATACCCATGGCTTGTTTGCAAAAGGATCCTCTAGATAGGAACAGAGGGAAAGGAAGAGTGAAATACCGTGCAAATCCAAAGGGGAGCAAAATGAAAAACCTGGGGAAAGACAAAAGAAAGGTGTTGCTCCTGCAGAAAGAGAAGAGGAACAGCACCCTTCCAGTAACTGAAGGTTCACTTAATCAATTACCCCTAGCTGAAAGAGGCCAAGACTCAGGGCTAAATCAGCCCATCCACCCACCAGATGGGGGCCGTGACAGCAGCTGTAGCTGCTGATGTATCCAGAGACACCAGAGCCATCCAGCCCAGCTAGCAGTGGGGGCTGACGCAGTGATGTTCACAGTTTTACCTGCTTACTGAGGGCACGACTACGATTCTGCATAGTTGTCTTAGCACACGCAGCTATCAAGACAGCATTTGCAGGGCAGGAAAGCACTAAAACACTGACTGAAAGTCCTGATGCAGCTAGACATTAAAAAACGTTGCTCTTGGCCGAAGAAACCAACGTTGCAGCTCCAGTTGTGACCAAGTTGGCAATGCCCAGTTGACATTTGGACAGGGTGTATTCAGTAGCGCAGGGAACAGCACTAGAGAGGCACTGTCAGTCCCGAGCTACTCCAGGTGCTGTGCTAGCTGGTACAGTCCTTGAAGGAGCACTGCCCTTTCCCGCAAAATCTGAAACTGCAGGTCTTCTGGCAACCTTTTATTCTTCGTTCTCACAAGCCACTTTTTGTGGGCATGCAAGCTGTAACTTTGTTCTCTTGGCAATGACCAATCCTGTTAATACCACCAACCCAGCTCAATTTCCTCTGCCTCTTCAAGTGGCTATGGTGTTCTTCATTTTCTGTCTTAAAATGTTAGGTAGCAGCGCTATGTACTGTTAAACTGTTGTCACATCTCATCCCAAAGGTGCTGGTATTTCGCTGACTGATAAAGTGTGATCCTTTAATTTAAAACTTAAGGGACAGATATTGATAGCACTTTATCCCATAAGGGAATCTACCACTCAGAGGAAGATACTGTTCATTATAAATAAGGTTATCAGAATCTAGCCCACATAGTATTGAGGTAAAACATGCGACGACACAAAAATGTTGGTTTTATTATCAGTTTGGCTATGCAGGTATTGACAGGTTGCTGTGATAACACAAAAAGCCCAGCGCTTGACAAGAGAAAAGAAGAATAAAGAGTAGGCACCTACTACTATTACAGGGGTGGAAGGAACATGGCTGTAAAGAATTCAGGTAGAATCTTTATGTTGTTGGGAGAGATAAAGTCATCAAAATGACAGAAAATAATTGCCTAATAAAGAGCTATAGTACTGCCCTAAGCTGCAGAATGAAACAATTATTTTTATGTAGCTCCTCATCTTTAGAATCTTAAATTCTTTTTGTTGTTCTCTCGTCTTTCCCTTGATCTGTTTGAATACTTTTTCCTGTACATTTAACAAGTATTTTTTGTTTGTTTTCTGTCCCCCCCACCTCCACTCTCCCCGCAATGCTTTAGCTGTGATGCTTCCCTGTAACTCGCCTCTGCAGTGTTGCTGCCTTACTGACTGTAACACCACATCATGGACCAGATCATTACAGCCATCTGTTATCCAGCACAGCTGACATATTAACCTACAAATGCCCCCCTCTCTCTCTCCATTATTCTCACAGGTCAGTGTGGTTCATTGGTACCCTCTGATAGATGATGCAAAAGGAGAGGAGATTAGAGCATCAGTGGCAGGAGACTGACTCTGAATCTGATCAGTTTAGGCAGAAGGGATTTCATGTGATCCTAAGATGCAGCGGTAGTATAAAACGAGAGATGCTTCTTCATGTCTGTCATAGTGAGTGCAAAATCCCAAATGAGCAGAGGCACTGTGGGCAGTTGCTCATTTAATTAACCTGCCCCGACTTTATCAGGTTCCAGGGTCTAATGTCATTTGATAGAGTTTTCACTTTGCTTCTTAGATGAGATCACCCATCCTGGAGACAGTCTGTGAGGCTGCATCTACACTGCGTTACACATGTGAGCCCAAATGCATCCCCCCTCCAAGCAGCCTGCGCACTCCTGTGTATCCAGAGTGCAGCAACGGGGAAAGCTTGAGCTTTTTCTATCTGTTGTTCAGCATTGTGGCTGCAACCCTGGTAAACCTATGTTCCTGAACACACCAAATATTTCCAGGCATGCCCTAACAGGCTATGGTGCCTCAAGGACACGGTGGTGAACATGGGGGCTAGGCAGGTGGTGAAGCATTAGAGGCACAGCCACCAGTCCTACAGCCTAAGTGATACATTGGAGGATAATTGCAGGTTCAGACTCCTAACCTTTTTTTGTAAGGATTTTTAAAATACCACGCTTTATATAATTGTAAGATTCACGTGCGTATACCTCTCCCTCTAATATTAAATGAGAAGTTTCATAAAAAACTTCAAAAACATTGAAAAAACGTTCAAACAACGTGTGGATGTGACACTCCAGGTCATGGTTTAGTAACATGGTGTTTTGGATTGATGGTTGGACTAGATGACCTCAGAGGTCTTTTCCAACCTTAATAATTCTATGATTCTATTCTATGATTCTATATTTTCTCAAGTTAACAGCCTACAAGTTGAAACTCCTTCTTGGTGTCATGAAAAAAAGCACAATATCCAGTTCAGTCCCTTCCCAACCGCTACTGAAAAACTTAAGCACTTTTGAGTGGGTGCAGCAACACAGAGTATTCCCTATGCCTACACATCCATGGAAGTCTTAGTTAATGTTTCCAGTGCATACTGTGCTCGTATTGTGTCCTTTAAAATTGACTCTGCTGCAAATAACATAGATTTGGAGTACAGTTGTCACTTGCATGATCTCAGTGAGAGAGCATTTTCTTCCCTATTTTCCTGATTAGAAAAAGGAAAATAATGCAGCTGAACAAAGAATACAAAACGGATAATTTAGCCTAGAAATTTTACCCTTATTTACTCGATCTTAATTTTCTGCTTTTAGAATACTGGCAAGAAGATAATGATTTCCTAAGTGTATTCATTATCATCTCTCTGGATCATTTCATAGAGTATTTAAAATTCACTATTCAAGCTGTACAGTTTAGTTGCCACTGGTCAGTCAAATCACATGGCATCTTGTCTGTTCTCTGACTGGTAGATGAACAAAGCAAGAAGTATGTGGAAACATCAAAAATGTAGTTCTGTACACAGTAGTGCCAACTTGGTAAGTTATTTGTACGGCTACTTATGAAAATAACATTTCTATTACAAAGATAGTTCACAACATGAGAGCCTTAAAAATGGGAACCAAAACGCATTAGTTTTTGAAGAACTATTCACTGAACGTGATTTTCAGTATTCCTTCAAATTAAGATCACAAACTACCCATCATAATCAAAAGAGAGGTTTGGCTCTGGCTAATGATGTTTTGTGATAAAGGCAATCACTGTCCCTGATTACCAAACAAATGCCAAATTTTCCCAATGACTGATTAATGAACTAAATATGGATTACAGCCTGTTCAGAAGGTTTGAGGTGGAAATAGATTATGCCTTTCGTTGCCACCCAAAAAAACATTACACAGATTACAACAGATGTTGGAAACTTTCCAGTAAGCCTTTCTGTGTCCAGCTACACTTTGTTAGAGTTTAATACTTTAACCCTTGCAAAGAGAAAACAAAGTGCCAAGCTACGTGAACACAGGACCACATTAAGAAACAAGAAGGTCATATGTTCATAAAAGCTACAGAGAAAATCTTTAGTCTAAAATCTGAATCTCATTCTCAATCTGGGCTCATTGATTTTAATGGACTTTGGATCAGGCCATTATTTCAGTTGCAATGACAATATCTGTGTAATTTATTCATTTTCACAATCATGACAGTGAGTTACTGTTTGATAAGTGTTTCTAATTTTAAAGGAAAAAAAATTGTGTCATTAATTAAAGATTATTCTTTGGCATTAATTTTATAAATTGTGCTGTAGAACTCTTTTTCAAATTAAGAAAGAAAATCTATGCCAACAGAGTGCCAGTGAAGAACTTGGTATGAGTTAACAACCCTGCCTGAAGATGAATAGGAGACACCTCAACTTCCTGCTTAGTTTTGACTCTGTAGTGATCAACCTTTTCTTAATAGCGCCATCTCAGCAATGTGCTCATCTAAAAATAAATTTCAGCTTTACTGCAATCCAGATTTTCTGGCTCTAACAAATAATTTTTCTGTCAGGCTGATAGTACAAAGGACTAGTATAAAACCATTCACCTTTGTCAGCCACTTTGGCTGACAATAATTGGAAGAGATTTTCTTGTTTAAAATTTGTTTATTGTTACCTGAATTTATAATGGCTGGAATTTCAACTGTCTGATTTATTTTTGCGAAAGCAGCTGAAACCTATTTATTTCATTCCATAACTTCTCTAAGCAAATAGCAGTGAATCTTCCCCCCACCTGAGAACCACCAAGTGAAATGCTTAATGCAAGTAAAAAAAACCCAGAATGAAGAACTTGAAGATTTTTGCTCCTAGAAGTATTAATACCAGAGAAAGAATCAGAAAAATTTGAAGGCAGCTTTAGATCTGTTCCTAGTCTTATGATGATATCTGCTTGGCAGATGGAGAAAATATATGGACATACAATACTCAGTGGACCCCAACAATTCTATTGTGACATCTCTTGAAGGCAGGATTCAGGTCAATTCCCCCCAGATCCATTGATCCTAGTTATGGGATTGTGTAAAGGAGGATTAGCAAGTTACAGTTTCAAATGGACTTTAAAATTTATGATGTCTTGAAAATCTCACCGTGATTTCCATGTTGTCCTGCCTCCCAACACAGAGCTTAGCCAAGGGATAGAGAAGCAGCTAGCCTGGTTTGTTACCATCGTACCAGACCGACACTGGCTGGAGAGAACAAAGTAGGTCAATGGTCTTTCCTGATTAAAGACTAAGGAACCTTTTGAGGAAAGAATCAAATCTGAGTAAATCCCAAATGCTAAATCTGGCCTATAGAAGCAAACAGAGGGCCATAAATTGAGATCTTTTCCATTAATGCCACCAAAGAACATGGTCTGACAACTGGATCACAGTGAAAAGTGCCTGTTAATATAAGTAATAGGAAGTTATCTGTGTTGATTTAAGTAATATGGAAGTGTTAATGTAAGTAATAGGAAGGTATAATAATTTGGGCTTTTTTTAAAGGATGATTTCAAAGAAACTGGTACACATGAAAGCATCCTGTTCCTTTGAGTCTGGTGATCCTTCACCTCAGCTGGTAGAAGAGATTGCATTACTCACCATCCTATTCTTTTTCTCCAGTGTAGAGGAGAACGTCTTTTTTTTCTGAGCTGCACAGCCTATCTGTTTGAAAGCATAGAGTACATAAGACAATGCGGGAAAAGTACTTTTTGGTAACCAAAGAAAAATCCCTGGAAGCGGAAAGAGAACCCAAACTTGAGGGATTTTTACAGTGCTCTTAACCAGCTTAATAAAAACAAAAAAAAATCAAACAAGAAACAGAGAAAAATACACTTTTTGGGGGAAGACTGATACCATCTGGGAAAGTTGCTAAGAGTGCAAACACATTTCTTAGCTGTACAGAAAAATAACCTAAATGCAGAAAATGATGAATATGTCAGGAGTCTGTGTGTTCACACTAACGTAATTTACCCACAAATATGAGGCATTTTGCTATTGCCCCTGTGCACATGAATAAAGAGGCATATATGCATATATTTTTCTAAACATACTCTTAAAGCCAAGTCTGAAGGACAGAGAACAAAATCAGTGTGTAGGCTTTAAATCACAGACCATTTTTTTTATAATCTTGAGTAACTTTGTATGGTTTTAATCACTGCTGACTTCAATAATCCACAACACACCCTGCAAGTTACTCATTTTCTCTTTCTCAAACCTTAGAAATTAAGATTTCCACATCCATTGTTTATGCCATGGTGATTTATGTAGAAATTACACAGTCAAAAGATGAAGAAATATAACATAAAGCACGTAAGATGTCTTCTCTCAGCCTGAAGAGGCACGGTAATTTTCCACCAGAACTAGTGAACTAGAAATTGTGATTTATTGATCTTTTAGGTCAGATGTAGATATTTTTGGTTGGCTGGTTGATTTTTGTTTTGCTTGTTTTGTTTTGCATTGCCCTTTTGAATTTCTAGAAGGTAAGGTCAAAATGTTAATGCATTAATACAGTCAATATTAAGAGCCCCTCTTACACCTTTCTGAGTATCCTTCAAAGCTGACATCCTGTTTAATATCTGTATCTGTCATCTCTGAAAAACAATGTCATGTTGGAACTTTAAACTGCCATATGATAGCAGACAGTTGTGGTCCTTTTTTTTGGTTTTGTGGTTTGGTTTTTTTGTTTGTTTGTTTTTTGGGGTTTTTTTTTTTTTTGCTTTAGCAGTTTCACTAGGAAAGGATAAGAGGGAGAAGACCCTGAAGGGGAGAGAGATAAGTTTACTTTCTTGAAAAAAATGTCCTTTATTAAAGACTCAAGCTTCAATGAATCTGATTGAATTAAACTTGAACAACACTATTTTTTATGGCTTGCAGCAATTTCTAACTGAAAGGCAGGTAACAAGTATAATAGGCTTATATCTGATATTCTGGCTTTTTGCACACCAAGGACTTAATTCTCAGAGGACATATAATTTTGAGCTCCATTTTCCTATAATTTTAGTCTTTTCAAGCCCAAATCACTATGTCCTTTCA
>VZTL01053491.1:2460-13404 GCA_013400535.1 Scopus umbretta | reverse complement strand
TGCATTTAAATGCAATTTAAGCACCTCTGTCTTGACAGCAGTGCAGCATTGCATAATGCTTGCCTGCTCAAAATCAATAGGTGCCTTGTGGCTAACCTAAAAGCACCCCAGGCACTGAAGTCAGGCACTCTACATGCTAGCTTGAAACCTCAAAGAAGCTGGTTATCAGTGCACAACTTATGCACAACAGTCTTGCATTTGGAGCAATCATCCAGAGGCAAGGGACCAGGAATGCAGGGTGTGTCGTTTGAACAGAAATCTTGCAGTTATACATTTTTTCCCCTGCTTTTCTTTTAACCATGTGAAACTTGCATGCCAGGCTGAGGTATGGCTGGACAAATACACTGTCTTCTTCCTCTCTCACCTCACACTACAGGAAGGGTCTGTAATGTGCTCTACAGGGCACCGTCTGGGGATGCGGAGCCAAGTCCTCTCTGTCTGAAGGAGGTTTCAAGCCCAGATAACCCCTTTCTTGGACGAGTGCCCTAATACCATTGGTCTATCACAAAAAAGGCTGACAGCCTTCAAAAGGTAAGAGTTCAGCCCACATGGGCAGCTGTGCAGAAAGGCAAAATATTTTCAACCTGGATCAGAAATTGAAGTTCTAGAGAGAGTGGGAAGGTTTCCGATCTCTGCAGATTTTCTGGCTATCCCTATGTGGTGTCCTGTTCAGTGTCAGTTTTCAGGGGCAGTAGCTCTCTCTACAAACCTCTAGATGTTCTAGACATCTGAAGTAGGTTGTGTGGTCCACCCTTTGGAAAGCAGGGGGAAGTTGCTAAAACCTCAAGTTTTAGATATCTCTGCTAAAAACTCAAACACTCAAGGTAAACCATCTTGCACATTTTTTTTTTTCTTACATTCATTTCCCCATCTCCAGAGCACTGCCTGCCAGGTGCAGAGGGACTGAGGGAGGGTAGTGCTGAAATGGATCCCACCATGTTTTCCTGACACTTCTCCATGAGAGTCAATGGATGATAATTGTCCTGATGGCAACTCTGACCAAACGGATTCTATTTCAGACCAAGTTTTAGTTTCAATTTAATATTAAATATCTTAGAGGATACCGAATTCCTTACCACAGCCAGGCTTTCACCCTCTGCATGCTATAACTTCAAAGGTAATTTCACCATGTTTTTTAAAGATTCCAATTATATTAACAGTAACAGAAGCTTAATCTTATATTCTGTACTGATGCTCTCATTTGCCTAAAGTTAAAAAACTGCAGAGAGTCCTTATTAAACAAAGTTATATACTGCTCCATGCCAATAAAGTCAGCCTTTTGCTTCACTCAAGCAAACAAGATGACTACCCACCCCATCACAACGATGGATACACACAATATATACTGCTATAAAAAACTTTTGCTTAAACAGTTTTTCAAGCATGAGGGCAATTTTACCATTTTTAGATAGAGTTAGAAATAAATATGCTTCTAACAGAAATTTGATCCAACTTTCTCCATCTCCTGGTGGGTTCTTGGAAGATATTCAGAAATTTTTAAAACTCCAGTGATTGCCTGTGCAATTTGTATTTTTGTTTCAGTTTATACGGGAAGTATTGGCATTCTTCCTGACACTCCAAGGAGAAGTCTTGGCTCTGATAATTTTATGGTGGTCAGGTTGTGATTCTGCGATATTGTCCCATAAAAATATCATCCGCTAAGAACAGGATTCAGCTCCAGACTCTAACCTTAGGGTCTGGTTCAGTGACCATTCACAGACTTCTGTAGCCATTTGGGATGCTCTAAGATAAAGCAGCTGGCCTCCATCTGCAGTCCCAGAGGGCACATGTCTTCTCCAAGTTCTCTGTCATAGCCTCCAGCCCTGTGTGAATCTTGGATGCACTAGGCTGTTGCATATCACAAAAGATACTATGAGCTATATGTATAAGCTCCTGTCATAGCCTAGAGAACTGTTGATCTCACCGTAAGATAGACACCTTCATTTAGTCAGCTGAATAGCTTTTCAGATTCCATTGACTCTTAACCCAAATAATTTATTTTAAATGTAACTGTAATTTTACAGATTATCCTCACCAAAATTATTAGTATTGACAGAGGTGAAATGAAGAAAATTGCAATGAATGCAATGAATGCAAAAAATAGAGTTCTGTCTGCCTTAAGTTTATAACTCTTGTGCATATGAATGGCTACATATCCCACAGATTTGGAGCATTCACAGGGAGAAAACACATGGATGTGGGCGCACACTTGGGAGCTGAGAAAAGGTGCTTCCAAGAATGTCTTTTGATTCAGTATATGACAAACTGTAAGTTTCTACTGTTTTTTCTCAATTAAAGTACATTGATAACTATTTTTCAGTCTCATATATGCCTTACCTACTGACAGTGTAACATCTTATAGAAAAAATAAGGATAGTCCATCATTAAGGATGTTGTGGTGATTTCTAACCAGACTCTTGCTGGAACACATGGCTTCCCATTCTTTGCAGTTCTTACTATACGAAAATATGCTTTTAACTTTCTGATGCTTTGTATAGTGTTTATAACTTTGTATCTAACTGACCATATAGACCTCCTATTTATTTCCTTGTTAATCCAGGGCATTGTAGACAGCAAAAGGAAAAACCAGCAATACAGTCTTCTGGAAAATAACCTGAAAACTGGGAGACTCAAATCAGTCACTCATATGTATTTTGCTCTGCCTTATGGCAACTGATAAATCATTTCATAGTACAATTTCAAGACTTGTCACAGGACTCCATAAAAATTGAGATTTTTCCCTTGTCCTCAGGTTTGCAAAGGGGTCTGAAAATATTGTGGGCAAATACACAACTAGATGAAATCAGGATTTACCTGATTTACCCTTTACAAAGGGTAAAGACTTTTCCTTTGACAGCAAACATCTCACTGATCTCAGTGGGGAAAGGATTTTGTTCCAAGGAGCCACATGCTCATAGATAGACACTATAGTGCCTAAGTGAAGCTGCTGCTGGTAAGTTCCTATTGACACAGACTCCTTGGAAGGATGAGAAATATGTACTTGGTAAACAAATTAAGAGCCATAGCAACTGCCTACATGCACCCACTACATGAATGAAACCACCTCAGTGGTATGCTCCCATCGTTCAATCTCTGCTTGATAAATCTGCACAGAATAGCCAAGGGACATTTGCACATTGTTGGAGGGAGAACGTGGGAGAAGTCAGGGCCAAATGCAGCAAATTTTCTTGCTACCTAGCCATCAAACTTCTCTAATTCTACCAAAAATCACAGTGCAAAATATTGCTGTCCTTGGCAGTGGTAATCTCTGAAAGCAAACCACAGAGCTCACAATTGGCTTAATTCTGGCACTAGATAGACTGGTGGAAATTTGTTGTTCAAATCTCCTGGACAGGGCCTGAACTCTGCTTTAGCATGTTTCCCTGTAGTAGTAATATCTACCTGTACATATGTATTTACATAGATGTATGTATTCAGTTGTTCATCTTCTCCACATTTATAGGTTTCTACCATTTTTAAAAATATAAAATTCAAAATTAAAAAATAGTTGTTTTGGTTTTTTTTATGAGTACAACAGACAGTATTGGAGATGTAATTAATAACCTTTAGCTCAGGAGGTGAGATCTTATTTTTAGTCAATTGGAAATATTTTACAAAGGAAATTTACAGAACAACTACCCTTGCTTGGTAAATCAGGAAAGTGAAGCATAAAAAGGGGAAAGGATCTGGCTGTGGCAATGGTGTTTCAGGTCACCGACAGAGCTGGAAACCACATCTTCTGAGTTTTAGCCCGGTGCCAGCTCAGCTGGACCGTGCCTCTCTGCAAGTAGGCAGGAGTAAGGACTGACCTGAACAGCATTACTTGCCACCTGTCCTTTCTACAAAACCGATCTCATATGAAGATTGGAAAACTTTCAGTGACTTTCAATGATTGTTCATTTGGTCCTCTTAGAAACCTTTGCTGTGCTTCTCTTAGTCTTCTCTGTTTCCTTTTAACTTCATTTCTTTAATTTGTTCCCTTCAGTTTTATTCCCACCCCCCACCAAGAAGATACCAGTTTCCCAAGACTACATTCCATGATCAGCTGTGAGCAGCTATACTAAAAGTGCAAACCCCTCACAATACACATTGCTTCATACCTGCATGTTGCTCAGGGTGTTGGTGGCTGGGACCTGCCCCATTCCCATGTGTTGTCCAGCTGAGATGCTGTGGCCATCCCACTTGCCCTTTGAGCCCAGAGCTGAGGAGTGGGCTCCCCTGTTCAGCTCACTAATTGACTCCCCCGTGGCAACTCAGGTATGAAATCATCTCACCTAATTTTAAACATCTAAAAGGGAGCTGTTTGGCTGAAGGTTTGGTGTCAAGTCTCCTTGTGCAGCCAATGAGTACAGATGCACTTCCAGACAACAGTTCATCCCAAAGGTTGGAGTCCTGAAAATGTGTGATAAGTAGCCCTCTGGAGGTGCCTATGTCTCTTTCTATAGGCTGGAGACAGAACCTATCTAAGTAGAGGGGACAAGGTGCCTTATATTTAGATAGCTGTCATTAGGTGAGGTAAAATCTACCTTTAATATCTTCACACTCTGTTTTCCCCATCTGTTAACTGGGACTAATACAGCCATCAGTGGAATGCCAGGTGTCCACATTTATTATTATCTGCAATTACAGGGAGATCTTTGAATGTGCAACTCTGTGGAAGTATGAAGAACTCATTATTCACAACTGTGACAGATGGCAGAACTGTTTTTGGGCACAGTTTACAGTAAATATTCTGTATATTATGTTTTGCTAGGAGGTGTATCTAGGCAGCAGAGAGGTAGGATGACTGCTTACACTGTCTTCACTACAGCACAGAGTCCAGTAGCTGGTCCCACAAGGAGGAGAAGACTGGTCTAGCCTTTCCCATGAGCAGCTGGTTAGGCTTGGCTAGAAGCAGCTCCCAGAGGGCTGCGTGGGGCAATAGATAAGCTAGATATACTGTCAGCAAGGGATGGCTGCAGTGGGACAACCCGTGGGCTCCCAAGAGGTGCAGAGGACTGGTTTGTAGAGCAGGATACAGACAAAAAGCAATGCCTCTGGCTTTCCTGGAGAGCCAGAGGAAACTGTGTGACATTTACAGTAGCCCAGAAAGATGCTGAAAATTACTGTACTGGAAGGCAAAGTTGGGAGATGCCCCTTGGAAGGGCATGGTGGAGAGGGAGATTTGTCTTCTTTCAATTTCATATGCCTCACCCAGCAATGCTGAGTGTATGCCAGTAAAGGAGATATTTTGGTTTTATTTATTGTTTTTTGCACTTTGATAAATCTTACTTTTGAACCATTGCAATCTTTAGATGTCTTTCAGGGTGCATGCTCTAAAGAAAAAGCAAGGCTTACATGGAGTCATGTCACAGCCATCTACTTTCCCCTCATGCTAGTCACACTGGCATGTGTGGATCCTTACTACACCTGGGTACAGTATCGGATTCAATTTTAGTGAAGACCCACATGAAATAAGTATTTAGTCCTTTGCGGGGGGTATTGGGCCAGGAGCCTTTATGTGACCTTGCAATTTGTTTGACAAATTTGTTTACTATTTGATTTTACAAATGTAAAGTTACATTTGAAAGTAAACAAAGTGCTATTGAAATAAGGCAGCTACAGAGCTGAATAAGCTACAGAGGCAGCTACCACAGAGAAAAGCGTTTGCTGTGAATTGGTACTCTCACTTAACTCACAATAACTTCTTCAGAAATATATGACTGATAGATGTGCACACAAGTGCCTTGAAGCTGATGGGACTGGAATGCCTTAGGCCAGTAGGGAATTTGGCCTATAACCTGGGCCAAATAATACGGATTACCTTGAAGTAAGAAAGTAATTTCATAATCAAAAGCTTCTTTGCTTGATGTCAAATTACAGTCAGAAGGCCAGTTTTCCTGCTCTATCATAGCTAGCTCAAGCCATTTTGACCTTGGCAAAAATAATAGAAAACTGAGTATTTGGGATGTAGTAGTGGCAGAAATAGACATCAGAGCAACTGGAAACGTAGTTCATGAAAATGTTCACAGATATGCAGAGGGCCAGGACAGGGCACAAACTTAACAAAGACATATTTTGCAGATTTACTTGGTCTGAAATGAGATATTGATGTGCTGAAATGAGACAACTCTGAAGTTTGGGGGTTTTGACAGATATTTTGACTCTGCTTTTGCATTATTTTTTTAATTTCAGTGAAATTTTTCAGCCTGGGGATTGTTTGTGCACAGTGTAAAGCAGTGGAGAATAGGACTGACCGCTGTACCACCCCACCCTCTCGAGTTCTTATAAACTTGATGAATTAAGTAGACTCGCACCATTCTCTACTTTAGATTTTCTAAGTAATAAATCCCATTCATGCTCTTCTACCTGTATTGGATTCCCGTCACTTTATCTCACAGGAATAGCACACCATTTGCACCATAATATATGGAAACTCACTGCTCACACTTCTGTTGCGAATGTCAGTGTAATGTGCAGCGTCTGTTTACAGCTCTCATGAACAATTATGCTGAGGCACAGCCTCAGTCTGCTGTTAAGAATTACTTAGGTGTTCATAACAGTTTCTTTGACTGAACTGATGTCCTGTCACATACACATAGAAATCCATGATAGACTGAAAATGTCAAGAAAAGGGTTAGTCTAGAGCAACTTCATTTTTTTACTGCTTTTATTTTTTTTTTTGACTGCAGTATCTTCAAGCAGAGCAATTACTGAATATTCAAATTATTTACCTAATACAATTTCATATAGGCAGATGTTTGCCCCTAGGAACTACTCAAACAAGAGAATTTCTGTAAGAAGCAGACTTAAGATCATGAGCACCAGAAGCAGCATACAGCTTGCATTAGCAAGCATTTGCTTTCTGAAGGCAGATGAGAGTGCATGCATTTTTCTTACATATAACCATCTGAAAATTGGGAATTGACCTCTGACAACAAGTATTTCACTGAAAGGACCTGAAAACCTCTAAAAAATTGTTCTGAAAATCCACCTGAGAATAGGCACAGTTTTAAAACATGTTAATTTATACAGATCTGAACCATTCAATTAAGCTCATGCTCAAAATGGTTTCCTCTGACAGGAGCTGCCTGCCATCTGTTAAGTCAACTATTTCTATTGCCAATGATCCTAAGTTCATCGTTTATGCTAGAGTGATTGAGATTCTTAATCATAAATATCATCTGTTCTTTTCCCTCCCCATCCTCCCCCTCTTCATTTGGGTCATGGCTTTTTGGGGGCTTTCTTAATCAGCAGTTTCTGAAAGTGAAACCTCAGGAAGAAAGAAAGCACAGCCTGGGAAGGGGAAAAGGGGTGGTGGTTATTGTTGCCTGCTGGTTTACAGTGATTTTTCGTTGACCACAGCACTATCAGTTTGTGTGCATTTTGCTTGCATTTGATACACTGCCACAGTTAGGAGGGATGGTGACTACAGCTTCAGGTCATCTATTCAACTCACTTTCTGCATGTCAGTATTTTCCACACGGACAAGAACCTTTTAATTTTCATAAAAGGGTCAGGTCCTGCAGGAAGTGCAAAAGACATCTGAGTCAGCAATATTTGCTTCAATAACCCCCAGAAGTTTCCTTATACAGTTCCTGCTGGCCAATCCTTGTATCTGGGGCTCTTGTATCCTGAGAATAGCATATTTTTCCAGACAAACATTTATGTTTAACTGAAATTAAGGACGATTTCGAACAAATGAGGAAGAATGAATTGTCACAATGTCTTGTTAGTGCTTTTTGGAGATGTGCAACAAAGTAGAAGACCAAAGATTTACTGCTATCTTGTTCCATTTAATAAATAAATTGCTGTTTCTGTGTTTCTGGTACTGATATACCGTTATCTATTGTTTTTTCTGGCTGTTGTATACCCTGGCTCATTCCCTCTCCCCTGTCTTTGCAAACATACATCTTTGCCAAGCCTCTGCCATCAGAAAGCCAGCAAAGAAGGGAGAGGTGAGGACCATCCCCTCCTAACCCCATATTCCTGCACAGATGCTGAACACATTCTTCATGCTCCATAGCAGCATTGGGCACAGAAACTTATGCTGAAATTCTTGCTGCTGGTTCTAGAGTCCGCTGAGTCATACATTCATCCTGAAAGTGTATACACATTGGCCGTGTGACGCTTATAAAGCCTAGCTGGTGCAGATTCTCCTGGGCTGCAGGGGAGTCAATGAGCACCTGCCACCTGAGTGCCTTGCATGAACAAGGTGGACTGTAAGAACTTCTCATGGCTCATTCCACCCCCATTCCATCTCTTACTGTGTGTTTTGACCTAATGCAGCAACTCAGGCTTTGTACTGCAATAAAAAGTAGCAGGGAATAAGAATAAATTAATTATTGACTTTTTAACCATATATTTCAGGGTTGTTCTATTTCTCTTCGCCTTTTTCGCTGTGGGTAGTAGGCATCTTATCCGACTGTATGAAGAGCTGAGTGAAATTCAGCATTGAAGACAAAAGGGTTTTATCAGCTGGATAGCAGTGAGGGTGCTATTATTTTTGCACCACCAGCTGCTTACTACATAAATGATTTATGAAAGTGTTACTGTCTGACTTCACATTAGCTTCTGCTATTTCAGTACCCCTATTAGCAAGGATATTAGCAAAAATTATCATTCTCCTGTGTTTGAACAAGAATTTAGAACCTTATCTTATTCTTGTAAAGCAAACAACAACAATAACAACAACAAAAACTCAAATAGATTGCATTAAGAACAAGATACAGTGATGTACTGAACTTCCACAACTCCCACTGAGACAATGGAGTAAAGGTACTTTGCATTTCCTGGGATGGGGAAATCTAGTTCACTCTGTACTCTGATAAATTATAAATACACAGTTGATTTTACAACTAGGTCTTGATGAAGAGTATATAGTGTTGGAACAATCAAAGAGGAATCAGAGTGGACATTTAAATCCACAATACTCAGTTGATACGCAAAAATGAACCCACATGGTATGATTTTCTAAGCTACTTGGAATCTGTTTTGAAGTGTGTTACTATTTCCATGCCATGTTACATTTTCAGGAAGAAATACAGCCTTTTGATTGTACTGTACAATATTACACCGTCATTTCTTCACTGACACATAGCTTATTTATTCAACATATATATTGAAGTTCCAAATCTAGATTCAAGTCCATTAGCAATGTAATTTGAACTCTGAAGAACCGAGACATAACAGAGGAGATAAAGCTTCTGTTTTAACATGAAATGTGAATTCTCTTAGCTAAAATGTAAATGCATTATTACTTTGCTGTTCTGACACTAAGGAATTGCAATGTAATTAAGCCTGATTTGTTTTCTATTGCAAACCCTGCTATTTAATTCTGTATCCACTTTGTTATCAGATTTAACATCATCATAATAATATAACTTAAATCCCACAGATAGTAGGTCTTTAACCTGATCTTCCACAAGAAACTAGACTGAATTTCATGGTATGCCATTAATGCAAGAAAAGTGCATGCTATGACTTCCATGACAAAGAACACAAAGCAAACAGAAGAGCTACATCTTCATGAACAACCATATGCTACCATGAAAAGGATGTTTTCTTCCCTCTAACTTTGGATATTGAAAACTAGCATGTGGTTATTAGAAATGCCTTTTTAAAGTCACTGGTCATCCAGAACTCACTTGGAGCTTGTGAGTGTGTTCATTGCAGTGACAACCATTCCGTGTGACTGTGGGGTGAAGGTACAGCGGTATTTATTATTATTATGACGAAAGAACTGCAATTGAGGTTCAGATCCCCACAGCTATTTAGGAGCCTAAGGCTAATGCTGGCATTTCTAAATCTGCAGCTGAGTTTCTGCTCTTCCTGAAGGTGACTAAATTTCCCTCTTTCAGTGTCTGTAAAGCTGACTAAAGCAGCAAAGCTGTTTCACTGCTGACTAATTGCTCAGAGACCAAGGTCAAGCTGAAGCCCAGAAGATTCCCAGAAGTGAACATATCAAGAAAATGTAAATTTGCTACAGAGAGGAAAATATCTAGGGGTTTGTAGACTTCCTCTCTTGTCCCTTTTAATCTCATTTCCCATGGCATGTGCTAGGAACATGGGAACATGGGTGGTACCAGCTCCGGGGCAGGGGAGGGTGGCAAAGCTGTATGGGATGGAACTTGTGTCTGTGGCAGACGGGGAAGGTGATGCCTTCTGTGGGGGACGTGGCAGGAGGGAGAGAGCTGTGTATGTTAAACTGCATATCAGCAAGGCCAAGTCTGTGCTGATAGCAGTCCCACAGCTGAGGCCAGCCTGCTGCCACTGGGCTGATCACATCCTACTCCTCTCTGTTGACATCCCTGGGGATTGAGGAAGAGAGGCAGGATGTCATACCACAACTTCATGCTCTGGCTATGTCCACTTGTTCTTGCTTATTTCGCCTGCCTACCAAGTCCTGTCGGTACCCTCCAAGCTTAGCTGAGCTTTTGTATGAAGATGGAGTTGACAGTCCTAATTGGCAGAGGAGGAACAGAGCAATATCATCACAATGACCATTGGAGAAATGTCATATGTGGTTTGGCTGCCAGGGCGTGAACTGTCTAAGCAGATGATTTTACGTGTGACTGAAGTTAAGGGCTTTTGGTTGAGGACTGCGAGCAGAGAACCCCTATCAATCAACTGGCTCCTCCGTTTTCCTCACCTAGGCTCCCCCTCTCTCTGGCATTTTGCTCCTGGCCAGGTGGCTTCCTGCACCAGCTAAAAGTGGATGGGGACCCTGACAGCTTGGCTTGTGGCTCTAAGCACTGAGAGCTTGGGAAGTGCAAGCCATAGCAAAGCAGAATTTAGGCAGGAGGTAAAAACAAGGCAGTTTCACCATGTTAAAACAAGAGTGATCTATCTTACTTGATAAGGAAAATAAGCAAAGCAGTTTTCCCCATGTCACAAAAAGAATGATCTTGTTACATCTGGTAGTCCTGTGAAATACCGAGTATCCTTAAGTTCCAGAGAACTCTC
>VZTL01053480.1:1104-22598 GCA_013400535.1 Scopus umbretta | reverse complement strand
TGGGCCTGGTTTTGATCTCATTTTCATGGATGTAAAGGGAGTTACGCGAAGTTTCTACAGCAGAATCGAACCCTCCTCTGAGATACTAGGAACATGCCATCCACCCCTGGCATAGCATAAGCATTTGTTATTTTCATAGCTACTCGGTAGAGAGAGCCTGGTGCGTTTGTGAGTTAACTGTAAACCTTTGCATGTGTGTGAGTGTGTGTGTGTGTGTGTGTGTGTGTGTTTGTCTTTCACGCTCTTTTTATTCCTGTCTACTCTGTGGCATTTAATTTAGGATTAACTATTGTTTACTTTCACTATGTTGCAAACTAATTACCAGAAAATGCATTTTTCTAATTCTCTTTCTTTCCTCCTCCTTTTTTCTTTCCCCCCTTTTCCCCCCCAGTTCTTTGTCAAGGATGAAGTTTACTGTGGTGACCTTCCTTGCGGAGGTCACTTTGAACTGATAGAGAAGCACATAGGGGGCTTAAATGCACCCCATCAGGGCAACTGGATATTAACTCCGAGGTATTTTTGGCTGGTATGGAGCCAGCCCAGCTTGGTGCCAGTTCCCGTTGGCTGTCCCGGGTGCAGGAAGCGTGTCAAGGCGAAGGATAGTGCATTCCAGCAGCTGAAGAGCGCTGCTCTTGGATTTGCCTTGACAACGTAATGGCTCCTGAGAAACCATTGCGAGTCAGCACTCACTAACAGCCCCCAGTTTGCTCTGGTTTCTGCCAGCAGCGAGTTCAGCCCTGGGTTTTGTGAAAGCAATGCAGTGGCTTAGAGCGGAGCTGGGCACAAGCAGAGAGGCTGCGGGAGTGAAGGAGGCACTGCAACGTTTAATTACGGGTGGGTTTAACTCATCTCTGCTGTAACTCTTTGGTAGCCAACAAGGTTATACCACAAAGGAATGCTGCTTGAAATCAGAGAGGGTGCCTGGCGAGGGAGATCAAAGGCTAATACAAGGAAATAATTTCTTGTGACTGATTTTGGGGAGGCAGTGCTCCTTTCAGTGTTCTCAAAGGCTATTTACAAGGGGCAGAAATGGAAAAAAACAATGTTAAAATTCCTGTTGCTTTTTGCATTTGGAACATCAATTTGGATGTGAAGAAATGGGACCAGCTCCAGTTCTTGACCTATACTTGTAGTGCTTAATTCTCTGTGGCAGCTATGATGGATGCAAATGCACCAGAGCTAGCATTAAATCACGGCTAACTGTGTAGCTGCATCAGCACAGAGCTAACTGCTTGAATATTTACCCACCTTGTCAGGCAGGCTCTGCTCCATGTGCTGAGCTCCGTGCTTTCTTGTCTCTACTGCTAGCAAGCACCCAAGCCGCTCAGCTTAAAGTCCCCGCATGCCTGTGGCCACACGAACTGTTTTTTCTGCTATGATAGCAGCTGCACTCACAGGTACAGACTCTTAACACCACCGTTCGCAGCCGGTTCAAGACGACCCCTGCGGGTACTGCTGCTGAGGGAGCTGATTTTGCCCTTTCCACTGCCCTGGCCACGCATTCCTGCCCCTGTGCTGTAATTCATTTTTGCTAGATTAGTTTCAGCCTGGATTAGTTCCCCTGGTCTGGCTCACCACAGAGCTGAGCAAACGCTTGTGCCAGCACGAGGCAGAGCGAAGGCGGGGACGGAGAGGGACAAAATGGCGTCTCTGAGAAGTAGGGCCAGGGAAAAGCAGCTGTGAATTTGTGGCCTCTCGCTCTCCCTTGCTCCTCCTTGTTTGATGAAGAGATTCTGCTATTGTGTCTCCTTGTTTGCTTTTCATTTCCTTCCTCAGGCTGATTATAGAAGTGAAGGAATGGTGATAGGTAGTACACCTGTAGGCCCAGTCAGCTCTGGATGAGCCCGGCTGCTTTTAGTCACTGCATTTTGCTTCCAGGGCTTCATATAACTCTCCGCTCAACAGTTTCCCCGGTGTGCCTGGCAAGTTTGGCCGAGTGCATTTCCAGTAGTCCTCTTATGTACCCGCCACCTGTCAGTGCCATGTGCCCCCTCGTCGCCCCAGCCAAACCCCAGCGCTCAAGCTCCATCTGGGGACGAGCACTGAGCCACACAGGAGCCAAATAACGTCTTGGTGGTGATCTGCAAGTCTCTGAGTGGCCCTGCTTTGCATTTATTTCTCAGCATCGCTGTCGCCTTTAAATACACAGGCTGCCAGGTGCTCTCGCCTTCGGAAGGCAGGCAGCTCTGCGCGCTGCTGCACAGGTTCAGGTGATGGAGCGCTTTGTCCGGGGACTCCTGGGAAAGCTCCTTGCCTGCTTTCTCCACTGCGGCACAAACCGAGGATGGGTTTTATTTTTCTGAGCACATCAGGCCTTCTAGCACAGCGTGATGTTCTGCATACTGTCAACTGCTTTGGGCTGCTTGTCAAGGAGGGGTGCGATGTAAGCTGAAATGCTGCTCTAATTTTTGCGTTATCATTCCTGTTGCAAATGTCATTATTTAATTAGGCTGTGCAGTACTTCCAGAGGAAATATTTTGAAGGGAAGGCACGGGTGTTCCTGCATCTCGATGCCTTTATTACATCTGGGCTAGCTGAACGCAACATGCAATAAAAAAGCAGAATCAGTGGCTTAGGTCCAACGAAAGAAATGGCTTCAGCAACTTCAGCCTGGCTCCATATTTGGCCATGGTGTGTTGTGCCTCTCGCTGCAGCCGTAGCCATAAAAGGGTAGCTGACCAGTTGGTTTCCAGGAAAAAGTGTGACCACCTTTCCTACAACATATGGACCAGTCCCTGCAGGATCCTTATGAAAACAACTTTGCAGTTTTTAAATTCACGGAGTGAGTAAGCAAGCGAGGCCTCTGCAGCACTGCACAGATAGCTGCTGCTTTTTCTCGTTCTTTTCATAATGGGGCTTTTGGCAGTATCGAGGTAAAGAGATTTAGTTCCACATTATCCTTAAAAAATAAGTCATATTCGACTCCTCCTTTTTTCCAGAGGAAAGTCCCAACCACTTATCAGATTGCTGGGGTGTTGTAGAAAGGGTTGTCAAATAAATCCCCACATTTTCCCTCTGTTGCTAGTTCATGCACTAACTGCTTTCATTTTTTGTCTGGTGGCCTTCTGGTCTATCAGCAACTTCCTTTTCCAGAGTCCCAAAACTGCTCAGGTCTTGCTCTGGTGTTGCAGATAGGAAAGCCCAGAATGCTTTGCTATGTTGGCTTTGCAGTAAGGATTTATTTATTTTACCTTTCAAAAGGTGACTCTAAAGTCACTATTATTTAAATAATAGTGTCTGTAGCTGCTGCCTGTTGCTTTTTTTATTTCCAAAGTATTTTTCTTGTACTAAAAGGGCCTGTGCTTGTTGGTAACAAGTATATGAAGTGCTCTGACATGCGAAGTACCTCCTGGAGGAAGGACTAGGCTATTCATATTGTACCGTATTAAAATGAATTTTTTCTGAGTTTATTGCAGGGGGTAGACTGCACAGGAAGAGGTTATAATAACCCGGAGCCTGCTGTTGCAAAGTTTTACGCAAGTAATCTGTAATATTTATGTAAATAAGATTTAATAGTGATGCTCATATTTGGCTGAATCCCGCCACGCTTGCTCAGGTATGTGGGGTATTCACCTGGAGGCCAGCTGGTTGCTTTAGTGGAGCTGTTGCATTTGCTACCTTTGCCAAGACTGATTACTCAAAAAGGTCTTTGCAGACTTGGACCTCATGTTGATCTGACCTGACTTGTAATGCTTCCCTGCAGAGCCTGGATGAAGAGGGAGGTCATCCTGGCCTCCATCATTGGACTTCCCCTCACACCACCACTGGGACAGAAGCAGAGGTTCAGGTCTCTGGTGGACTCCTATGAAGTACCTCCAATAGGTTGTTAAAACTGAATGGATTGAATCTGTCCCTCATTTCTGAGTTTCCAAAAAATAAGTGTATGCAGCTGCTCCTTTAGAAAAGTACTTGTATAGATGGAGAAAGAATTTTCTAAGGTTTGCAAGATGTTACTTGTTCACAGCCACCTATATAAAAACATCATAAATTTGTAGTTCTCTGACTCTGCATTTCTCCTAAATAAACTCTGCATTTCTCCTAAATAGTAAAGTAATAGCTGGCTATACTTTCTGGAAGGTTTAGTTATATCTGAGAGTTTTTTAATGGATCTCATCCTACCTTCACAGATGCGGGGTTTTTCTTTCAAAGGTGCCTCTGCTTGAGGATAAAGTCCTCATATGAAGAAATTCCCCAGCACTAATAACAATTATTTTTAGAGAAATAAATAGATGAAATCCCACTAAACAGACTTGTTGTTTTTTCTTTTTTTTTTTTCTTGTGTAGCCAAACAATAAGTATAAGAAGACATTAAGGGTGATCTAGAAGGTTGGCATGAGACCTCACTCCCTCTCACATGTTTATACCTTTGCAGCATTTCCAAATTTTTTTGTCCATTCTGGAGCATCATGCTTGAGTAAAGTTAAGGTTATTTTTTTTGTTTGTCTTTGACTTTATTTTCTCCTGTGTTGTAACCCAAGTAATTTAACTACTTAAGAACTTAATTTGATCCCTTATCTCTTCCCAGGTTCGTTGTCAACCTTTTAGAGAGTCCTGGAGGAATCCGCCCACCTCCACGGTAGTCAGAGCAGGTACAGAGTAGGATGTCTGCTGCTGTGCTGGGTCACGGTCCCCGCGGCCCACAGCACTTAACACTTAGGTAGCTTGCAGGGGGGTCCTCCAACTTGCAAATGCTCAACAAAAGGAAAAGCAAAAGGCATTGCTTGGCAAGAGGGTGAGAGGAGGCAACAGCTGTTCTTCCAATGCATGATACAGCCAAAGCCTGGTGGGCACTATAAAACAACAGGGTACCGGTGGATTGCGCTCTGCTGGCTGGGGAAGGGAGAAGAGTCATTCAAAAGTGGAGCAAGCAGGAGTGTTCAAAGTCACAGTAAGAGAGGGGAATGGAAACTACGGACAGGAAGAGCTACCCAGATGCTTGAGCTATTGGAGTGTACCTGCAGACAGATTGCATTTTTTCAGGCTACAAAACTGAAGAGCTGCGTTGGAAAAGCCTGTGTTTTTCCTCCCCTACTGCTCATCCCCTTATCAGCAGTGATGTGCACATTTGAGAACTACATTAGTCTGGAAAGCTGTGACTCTGGCATCTCCAGCACACGCATGCTTATGTGCCAGTGAAAACCTTCTACTCTCGAGTGTGTAGTAATTGGAGTGACTCCTGCAGTGCTCTTGGTAAATGCAGGCTGGAGAAGGTCATGGAAAGGACAACATCACAAGCTCTGGTTGAGTCTTTACTTTTATTTCTGTATGTAAGCAAAGACTTCTCCCGTCCCTCCCGTCTGCATCTCCAGCGCCTCCTCCCCTTCCCTGGCATCACCCTTTGCCAATGTCTAACACTCTTGGGGAATATAGATGTTAATGTAATGACTTGGTTTTGTTTGTCCTGGCAGCCAGTAAGGAATGCCACGCTTGGTGGCACGTATTTCAGAGGCATTTAATAATCTTCAGTGTCTCGCATTTTCAAGCAGAGTAGCTATGAAATTCAGTGACAGCCTCTGTCCAATGCAATGCCTGCGCTGCTGAACCCAGGAGAGTTTCCCAGCATCTGCACCTGGGTGCGTGCCACAGCTGTGTCCAAACTCCATGTTGTGGCATGACCAGAGCATGCACCGTCCTTTCCTGTTCTTGGCTGTACCAAGGAGCCAGAGCACGCAGACTGGATGGGAGCCACAGATCACTCCAGCAGATCTCATTCATGTCCCCCTGAGACTTGCTGGGGCATGCCGTACTAGGCAACCCTGATACAACCACTGTGGCACACAGGGGAGGTGACAGAGAGTGGATTTGTAACGCTATACCCAAGGGAATAGTGCTCAAGTATGAGCTGCGCCCTGGGGTGCAGGGATAAAAGTGAGAGGAAAAATAAGTGGTGCTCCCATGAATGGCTGTTTATATCCTAAAGACAGTACAGGATCCGGGAGCAGTACATGCCAGTTCGAGTGAGTAAGTAGTTTGGCTGTCAGATGAAGAGCTGGGTGAGATGCCAGCATGCTGGTTATAACTGATGAAGGTAGGAACTGAGCGTTTGGAATGAGGTAGGGCAAAATCCCACAGTTAGATAAAAATGCTGTGCAACAGAGCAGCGTAAATCGTAATTGCTAGGAAAAGCCCTGTAGGTAAAGGATGTGGGCACAGGAAAAATGCTATAGCAGCTAAAAACCACCGTAAGGAACAATGACTTTGAAGCTGTGGTTTTCACAAAGACTCAGTAAGCCATGCAGAATGAATGCTGGGCATGACCAGCCGGCTGAATCTCAGGTCTGATTAGTTAGGACGATGAGTGAGGATTTAGAGAGGGACATATGTACTGTGCTAACCTTATCTGCTGAGAGCATCTCTTAAATGAAATAGGTGGAAAAGACTTGCGAAATTATTTTTTTCAGGGGAAAGGTTGGGGAAAAAAGATATATCATCCTGCCTGTAATGTGTTTTTTTTCTTGTGGGGTCTGAACTCTTCTTAGGGTTTATGGTACTGGTAATATAATACCAGTGTCACATAAAGGGTTTTGAGTGCTAATATATTTATTCCTTATAAGAAGACAATACTGAACACATAGGCTGTGTTTCTGCCACCATTAGCCAGGTAGTCTTTCAAAAGTGTGTGCACGGTTTCTGTGCGTGTCTGTATTGTTATTTTCTGGTACAAATAGTTCTGCATGCATAACCATATACAAATGTAGTATGATTAATTATTCAGACACCACCACCAAGTGCTGAGGGCTTTAAAAAAAAAAAAATCATAAGCGCAAGGTCCTTGCTCTACAGATTGTGTGCACAGAACAGGGGAGGAGGGGAGGAAATGTGAAGGCCAGCTCTGATAATGTAGTCTATAAATTTAGTGTGGGAAGGCTGCATCCTCCCTTTTAATATATTCTGAACTTTTGCGGTTTTCAGCTTGTCAAAAGAAAAATGGGATAAATGTTTATCTTCCCAAAATGATCTCTGGTGAGGCTTATCTTGACTATAGATTGAAAATCAAAATATAAATCATGAGCCTTTCTTATGCAAATACCCATTGTTAACATTTGTCAGACACAGAGAGAAAACACTCAAAGTCCTCTCTCATCTTTATGGAGGATGAAAACAAATCACACAAGTAAGTAATGCTGAAAGTGCTAATATTCTTTGAAGCCTTTAAGCAGCATTAGAATCCCAAGAAACCTGAAGGTGAACTGTCTATAAAAATTAATTAAAAAAATGCTTGGCATACTAATGACCCAAAGTCAACATTTTGTAGGAAGCTTCATATTATGATGGCAAAAATACCTCTGGCCAAAAAGATGCCAAACACAATGGCAACTGGAATCCTGGGATTTCTTGTTTCTGTTGTAAGTCATGATGCTCTCCAAGAGAAGAACTAGCAGAAAATGGGAAAGTTTACATTGGCCACATCAGGAGGAAGTCAAATAAAAGCTAAATTTGCTAATTGAGGAAATATTTCAGACTATTCTCTACCCCTGGAGGGCTCTAAGTTTCTTTTTTGAAAGCTGTCACTTCGTAAATATGAGGTACTTGGAATTCTTGAGTTATTATTGTCACCAGCTTGGAGAGGCTTTTGTGACTGGCATACTTGGCTGAGAAGGGTTTGTGAGCCCATGAGAGCTTTTGTAATTTCTTTTTTTTTCCTCCTAATTCAGACAAGATTGCCTAGCTCTCAAACACAGCTTCATAAACGTGGCTGAATAGTATCATCACGATCTCAATGACTATAGTGGGAGATGATAGGATCTAGGTAAACCAAACCAAACTGTGTATTTATGAACTTGTCAGTCTTGACCCTTGCTAGTTTTGAATGTGTCTGATTTAATGAATGTCCTCTTTCTTTCTCCTTTAAAATCCAGGCTATGACTACTTTTTCACTTAAAGAAACTCAAATTTTCATATGTTTTTGATGTATTACATGGAAAAGTAGATCCCTGGGCTCTTCAGAACCTCATTTATCTCATGCCTTTGCCATCAATCATGAAGTGCACAAAGCAGAACAATATATAGAGAAGCTCCCCAGACACAGCAGGCAGTCTGAAATGAGAAGTGAGGCTGTGTCTGCAGGAGAAAGGGGAGCTCAGGTCTTCCACAGTTCCCTCCTCCAGTAGTAGCAGGGCTGGTGGCCTTCAATGGCAGAGGCATCACAGAGTTGTTCCTGGGTGACTGCGTCAGTGGTCAAGGGAGATCTCATGGACCTGTTGTAGAAATGGAGTTAGAGAGTATTTCAGAGTCCTGAGGATCTGGTTGGAAGTAAGTGGCTTTAGTAGATCTGATAGTTTGGTTAAGTGCTAGTTAAACATCTCTAGCTGTGGGTGATCCTCAGGACTTGCCTTCTGTCTGAGACCCTCAGGACTTGTCTTCTTGATCACCCATGAGTGATCCGTGTCTCCAGTGAGTTTAAGTGGCGCAGGGTGATGTAGCTAAGAGGAAGCCAGCTCAGCTCTCAGACTTCTGGACAGGCTTCACCAGCACAGTGTGAGGAGAGGCTTGCCTTCTGATGGGGCCCTGACCTGCTCTGTACACGGTCCAGGTGCTTTCCATGGCCCTTGATGCTGTAGCCTTTGAATATGTTGCTGCTCTTAAGGTCTTTCATCTATCAGAGATCCTGGGAGATGGGGAGGGATATGTACGCAGCAGAGATAAATGACTTGTCCTGAGCCATGTGGGAAAATTTAGATGGGGGAGATTTAGTCTAATGACTCTCTCCATCAAAACTGTGCTGTACATGTAGTTGTCTATTATACATTTTTGTGTTAGGGCAGGTGCTATTACCGTCCCCACTGTGAACTAATGCTTATCTCATTTTGGCTGGAAATTCATGTTTCTCACTGTAAAATCCATTCTTTTCCTCAATTTTCAATCCTGTATCAGCAGCAAGGTGATCATTATATGTTTGTACCTGACTGGCACAGTAGGTCCAGTATAAGTGGGTACCCTACATCACATCGCAGTGGAAGTTAACAAAGATTGCCAGTCAAGAAAAGAAAAATTCTAAGCAGGCATCTGTAATACAGAGTAAGTCTTTCCTGCATCTTTTTTTCAGTGCTTTTCTTTCCTGTGCTCAAGTGAAAAACAGATCCTTTTGGACAGTCAAAGCTTTTAATATTTCCTTTCTCTACGTGTTTTCTCTTTTTATCCTAAAAAAAGAACCATGGTCTGCAAATTAGACCTTCATCTTCCATCCCATGTTTCCATATTGATTAGAAGAAATGAAGGAAGAACATACTGAAGCTGTGTGACTGTGCTCTGATCCATCATTGCAGAGAATGCAGGGATGCTGTTGCACAGAAATGTTGCAGATCAGTTATTGACTGTTGTGGCTTCAGGATGTGCATCTCAATGTGCAGGGTGCACTGCCTGCCGTCTCTGGTGCACATAGTTGGGAAGATACTGTGGAATCACTGCGGAAATTTTTCTACATGGAAATAATCCAGTGCACTAGGAATGCGACCCCTAGGCATTATTAGGGCCTTTCCCGCGTTGCTGTTTGTTGATTTACAAGCTGAGACAGCCCAGAAAGGCTTGGCAGCTTTAGAGCTCTGACAGCCTCTTGATGGGTCCCAGCGTGGATTGGGAGAGATGGTTAAACGTACGTTGAGGTGAGGATGCACTTTGTTTCTGTGCTTTTTGATGTGAGGTCAGCAGCGCTGAACAAGTCCCAGAGAGCGTGGCTGGGGGGAAAGTCCAAATTCAGCTGCCTTTGCCGCGGGGCTGATGTCAGAAGGATTTACCCAGCTCTGGGGACTTTTGTTTGGGGAGACTGACCGCTTTTCGAGAGACAATGGCCGCGCCGAGTGCTGGGGCCCGGGAGCAGCAGGAGACGGGTGCACAGCCGCTGAATGGGCCCAGCCACTGCCCAGATGGAGGGATCAGCCGGTGAAACAAAAGTAAAGCTGCTGCCAGCACATTGCTGAAAGAAGAGAGGCAGGACAATGCACCCCAGCCGGCGCGGGAGCTGCCTTGTGGTGCCGTTGGAGCCAGCGGGGCTTAGCAGCAACTTCGGTTCCCCGGGGGAAAGGATGCAGCCCTCATTTTAAACAGAGAGAATGAAAGGATGCTCGCCTGCTGTCTCGTGGCATCAAAAGGGTCAAATCCCAAGATGGACCTGGTGTTTCCTTCATATCTGCTGGGCCACTTCTCTGGATTTAGTGATGAGCTGAGCAGGTTTTTGCTGCATAACAGGGTCTCAGGGAAATTGCTGGGATCTCTCCTTCACCGTTTGCACTGAAGCCAATACTGTGCCTCCGGGGGCATGCTTTGGCTTGCGAGGAATTTGGGATTTTATTCCAAGGGTGAAATCATATTTGTGAGTGACCAGGGTTGGTTGGAGAAGGTGTCTCTGCAGGTTGAGTGGTTAGTTTCTTGCTACCCCAAGTGAATGGCCATGGCCACTGCAAGACAAGCATGGGGTGCATGCAGGGAACAAATCTGTGCCTCTTGTGGGCAAACCACACAGGTCTGGGGCAGAGGCATGCAAGCAAGGTGCCAGGGCAAGGCCTTGACATGGCTGCCTGCTTGGAGCAGCAAGGTACTGAACACAGCTGAAGGGTGCCATATTCTCTGGCCAGCCCAGCCATTCATAAACATGTTTTTTTCCTTTTGGAACAAAATCCTTCTTTCTGAAGACACCAAGATATCTTCTTCTGCTCTGGTGATGGAGTAAGTCGTACATGTCACTAGGGTTTTAACTCTGCTGGTGGAAGGGTTGGCCATGCCTAGCCAGAAGATTACTTTATGGGAAATAGCAACAATGTAGGAAGTCTTCTGAGTTGCTTTGAAGACTTTCTAGGACCTCACTACTGTAAAACTTACAGGGCTTCTAATTTCCAGCCTAAATTAATTTTAGCTAGTTGATCACCATTTACTCTTGAGCCAGCTTCAATAGCCTGCCTTTGTTTTTGGCTTTTATCTCCATGATGAATTTAGAGAAGACACCAGTCTAATCCCTCAGCCTGCATTTTGCAAGACTAAAGCTGAAGTCTTCTAGCCTCCTCTTGTAATATAGGTTCATAAATCCCCTGTTCCTAGTAGTTTTTCTGTTCCAGAGCTTAGCTAAAGAGCATTCTTGGAAATCTTACCCCAAAAGGACTGTGGAATATTATAGTGCTATGTCCCTTTAGGTTTTGTCACTTCTACTAGGCTAACTGAGGAAGTGGTGTGCATTTGTAAATGCATGTATGAATATGTAGAGTACATGCACATGTGCATATTTCAGATGTGATGTCTGGGAATTGTTACACTTACTACATTTTTGTACAGATAAGTCCTTACCTCTATTCTCTTGAACTGCTTGATTTATTTTTTTACTCGTTACTATATCAAAGAACACAAATAACTTGGTAATTTCTGAGAGGCCCAGATCAAAATTACATATCACAGTTCAGTATAGAAAAGGCACCAAATACAGCCTTGGAAATCCCACTGATCTTCGGTTTTCATCTCCTATAGAGAAATACTTCTTGAAGTAATTTTACCCCTGTCAGAAAAGCAAGTGAAAGAAAATGTTTCCGGGGAAGTTGATATTTCAGACATACAGGGTTTCAGAGGAATTAAAAAAAGCTTACTCTTCTAAAGCAGCTGGTGCTGGCAAGCAGGAAAAGAGGCTATTTTGCCACCTCGTCTTTTTAATTTTGATTGCAAAGGGTATTTGCCGGCTTGAATGACGGAGCATTTGGGAGTAAGTTTTTTTTAAAGCCGTGTTGCAAATAAGAGCAGACAGAAGAGAAATATGTTGATGAGCAAAGGGCAGCAGCCACCAAAAATGCCTCTTCTTTCCAACCTCGTCCTGCAAGGTGAGTGTTTCCTAACTGATCTGTGCTGCCTTGGAGCTGCTGCCACACAGCCCAGCAGGGAATCCTTTAATTTTGGTTTCCGTGGGCATTAGGCATACTTCTTCTTAATAGTGCCTCCATTTGGAAGCTGAATATCATCTCACTGAGCTCCAAAGGCCATTTTCTTCCAAAGCTAGTCTCCAGGGTGACTTAATGTTATTTAGTGTGTAAAAATGCTGCAGTTTCTGTGTTTTTACAATGGAATGGTTTAACTGGTGGCAAGTATGCTGAACCCAGCCTGTGGCACACTTTACTTTCCCAGAGAGATACTGGAAATGCTCATGCCAGAAGAAACCAGATGCTGCTGTCTGCGTGCGTTCAGGAGCTGGGCTGGTCATGCTTCCATGGAGCGGAAGCTGACAGTCACTCTTATAAGGGATCTCAAAACCTGCATCTGGATGCCAGAGTTAAACCATCTTGTCTTTGAAGAGGTAAAAAAGGGTATTAGAGCCTTACAAAAACAGTACTAGAAGGTGAGATCCTCCATTGTGGCTGTGCAAGGGTCAATGGAAAAACATAAGAGCCAAAAGTGGCCTTTGAGGTCCCATTACATACTTAAGCTTAGTGCTGACCAAGATCTAGTTTGTCTCTTGCCTCAGGTCTGCTCTGCCATTTGCTGGCTACCCACAAGTTCAAATGGTAGTCATGTCAAGGAGCAGGAACTTGGCCAAGTGGAAGGATGCTTGGGCTGTGTGTTGTTTCCTCAAATATGTTTATAATGGCTTTGAACTGCTAGACTCTTATCAGTGACTCTAGTCCCAAATCTTCCTGTTATAAACAGATTGATAGTTGTTTTGAGATAACTAATCTCGGCAGCAAGGCAAGGGCTACTTTCTAAAGTTGTGCATCATGGGGAAAGTCTATCTGCTTCTATAAAACAGAAGTAAAGGCTTGTAATGTGCCCATATCATTCTCCTGATGATTATACCAAACAAGGAATTCTCTTCAGAGCCCTTCCTACTTTCCTGAGATACGATCCCAAGAGCTCTCCTGTAAGCTTCCAAGCCTCTCATATTGCCAACAATTTAATAGCTATTAGATCGGGAAGAAGGAGGGAATCCCAGCTGATTGATATCCTGTGCTCATTTTAACAGAATATGCTGGGTCCCCAGAGTTGAAGGTGTTAATGTGACCTTGACATGGTAGTGTGTTTAACGGTCAAGTAAGGTTTCAGAGTTTGAGCACAGAAACCTCTGCCTGCTTGGGCATATAGCCAACAACTTCCCTTAAAGTCTCTGACATAAAGAATTCACATTATCACATAATGCTCCCTCTACAATACTACGTCGTTAAAGATACAGATTAAAAGACGGGAACAACTGAAAGCATCTGAAAGGTGTTGTATGGGCAGATCTCATTGTGCTTCTGAAGTCCATTCTGTTTTGCTTTAGCTACGGAGGTTTACAAGGAAAATCCAGTTTGAAAACTTAGAATTGGCATTAAATATAGCATTAAAAACCATCTTGTTGGAAGGCAAAGTCACCTGAGATAAGATGGGGTAGCTGCTGCTGCTTTTTTGGAGAACGGTGTATTCTTGCTTGAAAGATAAAGAGGGGAAAAAAAGGCAAATAGAAATGATAAAAAAAAGCTACTTCCATTTCTGTTGCTGAGTGTCCTGGCAGCCTCAGCACAAGAAGAGGCTGAGCACAGCCTTATCACTCACTCCAAGACTTGGCAAATTAGGACCAGCATTAAGCTGTTTATGACTGCTTTTAGCTGTCTTTTTGGTTATGAGCTCACTACAAAATTGCCAAAGAAATGCTGTTGACAGGTGGCTGGGCTTCCTTAGACAAAGGGAGAAAAGAGGGAATTGGGAAGAAGTGGAAGAGCCTTTCCTGTTGTTTTTGCTCAGAGCTAGGACCAGTATTCACTGTGCAAATTTTGGTGGATTGATTTCTGGTCCTGAGATGTTCTTGCTCATGAGACATGACTTCACAGAAACTCTGTGGTTAATTCAGCTCCTATGTGGACTTAGTCCAGACTTTAAATTTACTTTGATTTTTATTTTCATAAATTGCAAATAACAGACTAAGCTCCATAGGTGTCAATAAGAGTCTGTGTGTTTTAGGAGCAGGGAGGGAACAGAACAGAGTATATTTTGTTCTGGCCCAGACATGGGAGTGAAAACAGGCAGTGGGGAACATGCTCAGATATTCCCCATCTGGGAANTTCTCCCAAGTAACAAATGACAAGATGAGAGGAAATGGCTTCAAGTTGTGTCAGTGGAGGTTTAGATTAGATATTAGGAAAAATTTCTTTCCTGAAAGAGTGGTGAGGCATTGGAACAGGCTGCCCAGGGAAGTGGTTGAGTCACCATCCCTGGAGGTGTTAAAAAAATGTGTAGAAGTGGCACTTTGAGACATGGTTTAGTAGGCATGAAGGCATTGAGTTAACATTTGGACTAGATGATCTCAGAGGTCTTTTCCAACCTAAATGTTTCTATGATTCTATGTGCAACCTCTTTGCTGCAGGTGCAAGCTCATTTACTAACGCTCCATCATTGAAACAGGGGTCTGGCCTCAACTCAACATCAAGCCTTAGGGAAAACACTTAGGGAAGCCTATCTTGTGTCATTGTTGCATGGTCAATAATCCATCCATTTGTTTGACATAGTTATGGTGCTGGCAAGAGTCCCAGTCTCAGGTACTAAGGCTAGATGTGGCCTGCCCTGTTACTGGAAGAGGTTTTCTCTCGGCAGGTTCAGTGTCTTCACATAAACTGTAGCCAGGACATATGTTGCAACTTTTAATCCATTAAAAAGATGTTCATATTAGAGCATCTTTCATTTTATCCATATGTTGTTGTATTGATCTAAGTTGCAGTTTACAGTTGGCAAACGAGACTTGCCTACCTGGTCCAGTTTGAAATTGAGTGGATTTCGTAAGGGTGTATGAAAAGGGAGTTTGTTCTATTAAGTGCATTGTGGCAGGTGGCTGGCATGTTGCAAAGGAAACCTTTTTATTACCATTGGAATAGCTTTTGACTCGGTTCCCCTGCCCCTGCTTTTCTTAAATCTCTACTACTAGGAGGCAAGCACCCAACATCCATCGTAATTTGAGCCATGAGAATTTAACCTCATGCACATTTTAAAATCTTGTTGTTTGAGAGCTGTTTTCAGGCACTCTTTGGATTTCTTTCTTTTCAGAAACAGCCTTTTAGATTGTAATGTGTGAGAGGAACAGAGGTGAAGATGCACACACACAATTTAATTTGATGGAATCATATTTTGTCAAAGGAAGAATGGATATGGACATAAACTTTGATTACACTCTTAAGAAAAATGAAAGAAAATAAAAATTCAAAATCTCTGCCCAATGGTGCACCATAGTTTCACACCTACATCATCTCATGTATCTCTGCATATGCTTTTTCAGCCATAATGTGAATCTCACAGCTTGTGTCTACAAAGTCAGTTTGAATTTTAGGTTTTATTTACGTCGGATTAAGCATAAAAATTACTGTCTATCTGTCATCTTTCTGTCTCCCTCTGCGCACACACATCAATGATGAAATAGATTGCAGAAATTTATGAGCAAAAATCGCATGAAAATTGGAATGGGTTATGCAATAAACTTTTAACTGCATAAATAGAAGTTTATTGGTGCTTCATTGCATCTTTCAACACTGAATTTGAGGTTATGAAACATGAATAAACATCGTAATTGTGAAGTTTCCAAACACCAGCAGTTGGAGATTAATACTGAGGCTTGAGAAAATGTCAGTTTGACTTTGTCATGGAATTGAATGGGCTACTCAGAAAAATCTGATGGGATGTATTAATGTAGGAATTACTAATCACCAGAACAAACCAATATATTTCTACATTTCAAGAGAGATTGCTCAATTTAAACTGACCACCCACGTACTGACTATCAGAAGAATAGATCCAGACTCTTCTCATTGGTATCCAGTGACAGGACAAACTGAAATCACAGGAAATTCCATCTGAAAATATGAAAAAGCTTTTCTACAGTGAGTGTGATCAAACACTGGAGCAGGTTGCCCAGAGGGGTTGTGTAGTCTGCATCCATGGAGTTACTTAAAACCTGACTGGACATGGTCCTGAGCAGCCTGCTGCAGCTGCCCCTGCTCTGAGCAGGGGTTGGGCTGGATGCTCTCCAGATGTGCTCGCCAGCCTCGGCTGGTCTGCGAGTCTGATCCAGAGAGTTTCTGTAAACTGTGGCTGATCGACACCACACTGGAAAACCTTCCTTCTGAGGGACCTTCTGGCTTCTGGTCTAAGTTTAAAAGTTAGACAACCTAAATGTCAACGGGTTACCTCAGCTTCTGTTATGGTCAGTGGCTGTTTATGGAAGAGCCACCTCTCCTGTGTGCTAGGTGTTTAATGTGGACGAGATATACATTACCTTGTGGAGGTCTCTGTTTCCCTTTCTTTTATTTTTAGATTCTAGGCCCCCCCCAAGTTGGGTGATTCCTACCATGAGTTTCTCTCAGTGCCCCCCCAGCCATGTATGCAAAATTAGCAAGCACCTGGGAAAATACCAACCATAAATGCACTGTGCCAGCTGTACTTTCTCCATGTGCAAAGTGGGAATGGTGACAGTGAGCCAGGTTTGTAAAGCATGTCAAGAGCTGAAAGTAGACATTCCTTGGGGGACCCTGGGCTATGTCTGCAAGGCAGTAGTGCAGGGCAGCAGGAGCAGGCACACAAAGAAAAAACCAAAGAAAGTCAGTGCTGAGAACTTGGGCCCATATTTGACATGTTGCAGGGGCTTACCAGGTCTAGCCCCATGGACTGAACGCCCTTTAGCAGCTGGTAGATGTGTTCCTGAAGCACATCTTGCAGTTTGATTTTATCTGAAATAAATCCAGTTTGCATGCTCCCAAAGCACTCTGTGATGTGAACCAAGGCACGGTGTGTGGGGACGAGAGGGAAATTAACTTCCAAAGCACACTTGGGAACAGGACAGAAAAATGCAGGTGTACCTCATGAAAGTTAGAGAAGATCAAAATAATTTTAAAAAACAGCAAAAATGGACAAAGTGCATTGCTGTTTTATTATTAACGGAACTATCTTCAGAAAGGTGATAATACAGCAAGAGGTGGTTTTGTCAATACATGGTTTATTCTGCCTAAAATGTAATTTCAGAGGTAGTGAAATTGTTCTAGAAAACAGGTTAAATTTGATTAGTATTTTTGACAGAAAAGAGGAGGAAGTGAAGGTTTAACAAAGTCAAAACATTTCACTACAGCATTTTTCTGAACACGAAAATATGTCATTTTCAGATTTGCTAAATGAAACTTTTCAACCTTTAATTCTGAAATAGTATGTTCATTTAAATATATGATCTGAACTTTGAAAAATCATAAAAGAAGGCTTTAAACTGTGCTAAGTATACCAAAACAGAAGCAAGGATTTGGTTTTAGTCTAATGTAATAGAGCTTACATCTTTTTGTGATACATGAGGTCTTTTTTTTTTTGGCTGGGGGGAAGGTGAAGAGAAAGAAAATTGTATGAATGACAGGTTCATGCAAGTGTTTAGGTTGGTCATTGGATGTATTTCCCATCCATACCACTTGACAATTGCATGAGGCATTTATTCAATTCTGTAAAATGCAGCTTTGAGTTTTGCAGAGAAGATGACACTTTCTTTAAGAAAATTTTATCTATAATTTTCTGTCTTCATTTCTGAAAAAAAAATATCAGAGAATATGATACAGGAAATTCTGCCTAGTTTTGTGGCATGGATTTTTACCACATGCTTATGTAGATAATTGTGGCTTCTATGCTCTTGTACAGTAAGGGTTTCCAGGAATGCCACTGTACTTAGTTGTGCCCTGTGAGTATTCTCATTCAATGGTTTTCACAGTTGCTTGGATGTTGGATGTTGTTTTTGTTTTTTTTTTTTTTTTNNNNGATTTTGTTTTTTTTTTTTTTTTTTTTTTCCTTCAAAGAATAAGCTGCACTGGCAGCCACAGTTCAGCCACAGACCTCGCAACCTTAAGTTTAGTTCCTCTTTCATTGTAAATATGATAAAACTTTTATTCCAAGTGGATGCCTATAACAAAATACGATTCATTTCCTTCCATCCTTTTTGTAGATGTTGCTATTAAGTTTTTCCTGCCTAAAAACTTCACCTGTGAATAAGTCCGTGTCCTGTGTCAGTCTGCAGGCACGTTGGTTATCACCTGCCAGCGGGGTTTCTGTGTGCAGGAGCTTTCCTCCAATTTAGGTGTTGCTTTTGGTTATTTTTCACCTTCCCTATCCTGTCAGCTGGCCAAAAATGGGGTGTGGGAACTCAATAACCAAAGGTGCCATGCCAGGAACCCATCTTGCTGCAAGGGGCCCTGCCTGCAGCAAGCTGATGTCATTGCCTTTGCCCATGATGGGGACCAAAGCGTGACACTCCCTGGCACTGGGAAAGTGGGCATAGGAGGTGGAGAGGAGTTACTGGCAGTTACGCTCTTCCCTTATAGTGAAATGGGTGAATTCACACATTGGTGCAACCTCTCTTGGTCACCCATCATGCTTTCAGAAATACACAGAAGAGGAGATTTTGCTAAGAATGCCAACAAAATATTGGGAGAAATTCACACGTGCATTTTACATGTCCACTGCTTGTCTCTTGGATCACCCAGCTTATCCAGAAATGGAGGGCCTGGATCTCTAAGGGTGGCATGTTCTGTCCCACCACAGAGAAAACACTGACACTTACCTGGTGCTATAACATAGGTCATGTGTGTTGCAGCACAGCAACTGAGCAAATGTGAGTGCTGCTGAACAGATCTGTGGATGGTCCTGAGAAAAATAACAAGCAGTTTGCTTTATTTCTACCTTCCTATCTTCCCCTTTTTTCACTCCCCCCTCCCCCTGCAAGTCCAACGAGGTACAAAGCAAATGCCACTGCTGTCAAAAAAATGTGCCGGTGCTGGCTCTGTTTTCTGTCAGTTCCTACTCACTTCAGAGCCTACAGAGTTTAGATACATGCAGCATACACAAAGTTCAGGGTTTTTCATGTGTCAGACTGACTCTCTGAAATGATGCTCACTGATTTCTGTCCTTACCTATGTATGTACTAGATGTATGCACAACTGTTGTTGAGTTGGAGGAAGGAGATGCACTGGCTCACCTCAGCTTGACTATAAGTGCGACTGAATTTTAAGACATTGAATATTTGGTGCATACCTGTGAGTGTGTGTTTGTATGGGTCCAAGCATTTGTTTTGTGATTGTTGAAGGGTTTTGTGCATGGCCAGTCTTGCGTCAGAGCAGAACAAGAATGGTGGCTACAAAGAGTTCTGAAAGCCTGGGGAGATGAAGCCACGAGGGATGATTTCATTTACTGGTAGAAATCGAGGAGGATATTGACATATTATTCAGTCAGGGGACACTGTAGCCATGAAGGTGCATCACAGAGGGGTCTTTACTATGAGCATGTGGAATGTGGGACTTTCAGGGCAGATCACCTAGGAACAAGATGTTGGGGTGACTTGGAGGAAAAGAGATAGATGAAAACAAAATCCCTCACTGGTATTCCATGGGAACTAGTAAAAATGTTCCTAGTGAGTGAAACCAAGTCAGTAACTCTGTCCCCAAGTTGCTTTTCCTCCGCTGTTCAGAAAAAGCTGGAGGAAAGGCAGAAAGATGTTGCTCTCTTCCTCAGTGCTCACATGGCATTGTGAGGACTCGGAAAGACATGCTGTGGGTCAATCTGTCACAGAGGCTTATCTTCACAACGCACAGCTACTTCTCCCAGGGTGCAAGAGAAGTACAAGCCAACGCTGATAAGGGGGGAAAAAAAACCAGAAGTTAGCATCAAATGTCCTTTTTCATTTCAGCTGCTTTCCAGGTTGCCATGCACCAAATTGTCTGTTTATTTGCCCCTGGAGCACTTCATTGCAGCGTATGTGATTACATACTACTTTTTTGGCCCTGTTTGGAGACAATGAGTGGGTGTGTTTGTTCTGGTAGCTTTAGGGTAAGAATAGCAAAAGAGATACCGTCTCCTCTGTAGTTGGGAGGCAGGTGAACACTGATTCTGTTATTACAACAGACTCCATCCTGGGGTTTGCTGACTCCATGCATGGACATGCACAAGAAAGAGGAAGAGCAGGGAAAGGAAAAAAATGGAAACAGAACAGCAGTACTGAGCATGTTTAAATGCTTAATGTTATTTTTCAAGGCAGTCTCTTTCACTTCAGAGAGGGTGTTGCCAGTTTCATGTTCAAGGATAATTCACCCATAAAATGTAGCCCACCTCTGGGGAAGCGGAGATTAAGCAGCATCACTAACTGCATTTTTTGTTTCTTCTTTGATTTCTTCCATTCCCCATTTTCTCCTTGTTTATGGATAGATTTTAGACACGATACTCCGTGACACTGAAAGCAATTTCTGAGTGTTGGGAGAGCCAGTAAACCACAGGAACCTTCCTGCAGTTTAGAAAAGGCTGGGAGAGCAGGGAGGAGAGGAACAGCTGTTTTCATAACTGAAGTAGGCTGCAGGACACAGCTGACGATTTCTGTGGAAGTAGCATGACCGTGCACAGATAAGCTTCCATAATCATCAAGAAACTAAAGGGAAAAAATTTTGAGTCTATAGGTGACATTATGAAGGATTTCATCATTGCCGGTTGGCTCACCCATATTTGGGTTAAGTAAGGCTGGCATGAGAGGGAAAAATGTGGCACAGGGACGTGCTTTAATTCTTTACCATCATGAGCAGTTTGTAAGGTCTTGCAGATTTTTCATGTATAAGAGTGTGAAAAAAAATCTTCTTCCACAGTGAGCAGACTAACAGATATCGGATCATGAAACGTCTGACTGTTGTTTCATGTCTCTGTTTGTAGGGAGTCCATATGCATCTGCACTTGTCTGCACATACTTGGTACCCATCAAAATAAGCCTCTTAGCCCTGGTTCCTCAAGGTGTATGTGATCAGCCATGAACACAAAATTCATTACAATGGAATCAGTCAAACTACTAATGTACTTAATGTTAGGCCTGTTCTTAAATAACTTGTTGAACGGGGTTATTGCTTTCATCTTTTAGCACAGAAAATACAGAATCATAGAATCATAGAATACTAGGCTCGAAGGGACCCCAAGGATCATTGCCAGACAGACCTTCCTCAGAGCAGAATCTGCTGCCTGCCAGGAGCCTGGGTCACAGATATCACTATGAAACTTCCCAGCCTGGTACAGCCCTTGGACTACTACCCATTACTGTTCTTCCATGTGGGTGGTGACAAAGTTGTAGTACGTAGCCCAAGGGTGATTAAAAGAGACTTCAGGGCCTTGGGATGATTAGTGAGGGAATCTGGGGCATGGGTTATTTTTTCCTCCCTCCTTCCAGTTGTGGGCAGTGACCTTAGAAGGAACAGGCAGACCCAATCTATTAATACATGACTCTGTGGCTGGTGCCACCGTCAAAACTTTGGGTTTTTTGACAATGGGATGGCCTACACAGCACGAGGCTTGCTGGCATCAAATGGGAGGCAGCTTTCTCAAAGGGGTAAGAGGGTCTTTGTTCAGGAGCTAGCAGGGCTTGTTGACAGGGCTTTAAACTAGATGTGAAGATGGGGGAGGAACATATCAGGGAACATATCAGGCTTGCCTGTGACAAGGTGTTGGATAATACACAATGGTAAGAGGGACGGGTTGCTAGTATGAGCCCTCAACCTGTTGCCCAGAGGCGTGCTGGG
>VZTL01053454.1:0-13467 GCA_013400535.1 Scopus umbretta | reverse complement strand
TCCTTTTGTTGTTTTTTTTTTTTTTTTTTTTTTTTTAAATCTGAACCTGGCCATATTCTGAACCAGTCTTGATGGTACCCTTTCTGATAAATTTCTTCTGCTTCAAAAACTAGCTGGTGTTCCTTTTCTGTTTCAGCTCTGAGCGCATAGCCCTTGAACAGAGGATGATTTTGTGTGTGAATCTGGTGTTAGACAAAATACAGGAAACGATCTGACTCTGGGCGTTCTTTCTGTTTTAGACATCCCCTTGCATGCAACTGGGAAACTGGAATTCTTGGTTCATATTACAGGGCTACAAATTCTCAAACTTTCAATATTATATATACAATGACATCAGATTCTGAACTACGTATTGTGAAGAATGGAATGACATGAAATGTTAATGACAATCAGCTTTTTTATTACAATTTTGAGCAGATCATTGTCTGGTGGCGCTCCAAAAGGTACAGAGGAAAGCTTGAGCTATAAAAATGTATGTTATTCTCCAAGTACTGATATTCCCTGTTCAGAATTCATCTTTCAGTTCCCTTGAACAGTATAAAAGACATACCAAGAGATGTATTTAGTTAAGCAAAATGAGTGGTGGGAAATGGATTGCTGAGAGCGAAGCAGTTGATGGGCAGGCATTGAATGGGTTGGTACAGCTCATCATAGAGACATCTGGGGGAAAAAAAAAAAAAAAGTTGTGACACAAACAGATGTTTAGTGCTTCATGAGAAAAGTACGCCCTGTCTTAATTTGTAGCACTAATTTCCATAAAAGGTTAGACAAAGATGGAGACATTTTTCCCAGAGGTGCAAATTATGAGAACCTTTTTATAGTAAAATGTTTTCATGCCTATAAGGAATATAAACTACTGTTTTTAGAGGAAGAAGCAGATGTTGTAGGGAGGAATTAAGAAGCCTACTGGTAGGCTTCTCTGTGATTGAGAGCCACAGTAGTTATCCTTTTTTTCTTCTTTTTTTTTTTCTTTTTTCCTCCCTCTCTTCCTCAAGAGAATCTGATTCTGACCACTGCTAGAAATGTATTACTGAGCATTTAATCTTCACATGGCCCAATTAAAACACCCTCCTTGATCTTATGAGAGATACAGTAAATGGAGTTTAAATCCATGTTTATTACTGATTGCAGAAAGACATTTGTGCTTCAGCAGTCTCAAAACTTCCTCTCAGAAATCTAAAATAAAATTAAAAAAGGTGTCCTGTTCACCATATTATATTATTATACGAAGATATGCATTTCTTCATACAACTTGAATGCCAGATAACAGCGTTGTCGGTCAGTGGATTTAAATATAGGCAATCAGGCTTCTGGAACCTTCCTTTAGATTGTATAATCTTACCGCTTCATTTGAAATTGACTGTGGAACTTAAGGATAATTTTCATGTGACTAAATACGTAGACAAATATTCATTCTCCTTGCAAACCTGACTATCTTTTACAAGTTTTATCTTTCTCCTTCCAGCACACTATATGGCCAAAAAAATACCCTGGAAGAAAAAAGAATACGTAGAGTACAGCACTAGTAGTTAGTGATCCTGCGTAGCACCTTAATTTTGAAAGCTGTTGAGGAAAGAATGAAGTATGGCCAGTGATTTAGAATGAATTAGCTGTATGCATTTTTCTTAAAACCTGACATTCAAGTTTTCTTGGTATTGTTCTAGTTAGCAGTTCTTCACAGTCATCACCTTGGTTTGTGAGTGGTAGTTGCTTGTCGTCTCTGTCTGTTATTTCATTATTTATTGATGTAAAAGCTCTTTTTATCACGGTAAAGTAACTGAAACAGGTTCAGATAAGACAATAGAACTTTGACCTAAAGAGAGACTGTAATTATTGGCAGAATAGATTCACAGTAATCACGTAAACAAAATATAAATATTTGAAGTTGCAGATCTTACTGAGAAAGCAAAAAAGATCTGCCCAAAACATAATGTCCGAGACAAAATGAGTGAACAAATACGGACCTAAAAAGGAGTAAAGGGGGAAAAAATAAAAATATGTTGAGCAATAACTAAAAGCAAGGAAGGGAATTCAAAGCTTAAAGATACTTGAAAAAGTAAATATATTGAAACAACGTCACACAAGAAAGAAACCCCAAACTATTGCTTTGAATCTAGTGTGGATCAACTGACAAAGATGAAAGTTAATGGATTAGAGCGCTGAGGTAGTTGAGAAATGATCTTTTATTTTTACAATTGCTGTTGGATACTGATCGTGTAAAGTGCTCCTGTTCTTCAGATCTTTCACAAGATCAGTAATACCAGGGTTTTTTGGTAAATGTTTTTGATGCTTCGCCTTCAAAGATCTATATGTTAATCGGTTTATTTTTGCAGTATCCCTTGGAGAATAGGTAAGTGTCCTATCTTACAGATCAGCAAAGCAATAAGCCTGTGTCCTTCACATGCCTTTGGATAAATAGCCCCTTTGAAATCAATGGGACCTGACTGAACCAAGGAAGTAGGATTTAGTTTTAAGTGTGTTCAGATAAGCCATAGTATAAGCCAGTGAATAAAAATGGAAAACTCTGGCAAGCCTCTATGTTACATTATTTTGCCAAAGCATTACCCCATATGAGAGGAGAAAGGGGCAGGGGGGAAGGCAAAAGGGACTGCAGCGCCGCTGGTGGGTGGTGGTTCTTGGTTCATTTCCCATTCCCAGCCTGCGTCACCGTCCTTTGCTCACAGGTTCTCCATGTGGTGAATTCCTCACAGAAGTAGCTTCTATGTCCTGCAGTGACCTAGTTTTAGATTTTATTTGATATGTGCTACATTTACTACTCCTGATCTTTGTTTTGCCTTGGAAAGATAAAAACAATGGGTAGAATGTTGGATCGAGACTTTTGAGGGATTTTATTGGCAGCTAGCTAGAGAATGGGCCGATTCAAGATTTTTGAAAACATCTGTAATAATGCAGCTATCAGAATAACTATTCTATAGACCTGTGCTGAGTTTGTGCTCTTTTAAGAAACATAAAAGAGAAATTAATCTGTCTCTGGCTAGAAAAGATAAAAACTAAGAGTGAAAGAAAACTGCATTTGAGAAAATATTACAGATAGCAGAGCAAAAATGTCAGAACCCAGGAACAGCTCCTGAAAAAAGCAGGCTTGAGAACATGCAAGTCCTTGGTATGGTTTCAGCAGAGCTTTTGCTGAATTAATAAGGAGATGGGGTGAAAAAAAAAAACAACGCAACTCTGGCATTGCTGCAGATTTCTGATTTCAAGCCAGCCTTCTGAACTGCTGTAACTGATGACCTGTCACATACCTGGCTTTTCAAGAAAGTATGCTGTTCTCTCCCTTGCTCTTTATGGACAAAATTGGATGTGACCTCTGACTCATGTGTGCTACATGTACTTTATTTTCTATGCTTAGCAAAAGTAAGTTCAGAACCCCTTCTGTGCTCTTCCCAAGACATTTTTCTGCAGTATGGTCTATCCCTCTTTTAATTAAATAAGGGCCATTGTAATGTAAGGACCAGTGGATCCTCAGACTTGATAGAGGTTCTTGCAGTGCAGGTAGGGGTCATGGTGAGAATGGCTGCGTACAAGCTGCTGCCCCCATGTCAACACAGAGCAGTTAGGTGAGAAAACTGAAGCCTCCTGGAGGGAGAAAGATGCTTCCTGTACTTCTGTATTCCCCTGTAAAATCTAGTAACTGAGATGAGCAAACTTTCAGACAACCAGCATGCTACCACTTCTTGGATTTTGGGGAGTTGTCATCTTAATTCTCTGATCCTCATCAAGCACACTTCTGTGTTCCCACGTTCTTCCCAGGGTTTCATTACATCCCTTTCCTTTTCTCCCAAGGCAAAAATAAAACACTTTTTAAACCTAAGCAGACTCCTATGCAAGCGTTTATACCTTTTTCTCTTCATAATCCTATTTTTCCTTCTTCACAGTCAAGTTTGGCCCTTTCTGGTAAAAAGTAGCATAATTTAGATACTATTAGGAGTGAGTTTTTTCCAGTAACAATTCTGCCTGTGTGTAGAAATGTTAAAGATGCTAAGTTGACAATATGTTTTAAATAAAAAGGGGAGAACAAGTGTTCATTTAATACTGATGTCTTTTAATCATCTTAATGCTGATGTCTGGTAAATGATTTAAAATTTCTGAAAAAAATATTCTTATTCCTGATGGGCTTTCTCAGCTTTTTCACTCATCACACTACACTGTTGTCACCCTTGAAGTAATTAGTCTTTTACATGCTTCTCCCTTTCAGTTGCTTTAAAACAAGCAAAGCCATACTTGTTTCTTGTTCCTCTGGCCAAAGAGCTGCAAGGAAAAATTACTGTAGGTCTAAAAGTTCAAAGATGGATTCCTTAATTAATAGATTCAGCACATGTTTCTAGTCCAACAGGTACGTTGTGCAGCCAGTCTGCTCTAATTTCTGTGCAGTGCAAGATACATAGATCTCATGACTAGACTCCTTCCTACCAACCTCTAATTTGATTGTCATGTCTTTATTAGAGAACAATTTCTTCTGTGCTAATACTGAAAATTACTCAGCCTTAGTTATGTGACTGTTTTGCTGCTCCTGTCACAACAAGTTAAATAAAAAGCATTGCAAGGAATATGTGGTAAAGTTGGAAATGTAAACCAAAGACAGCAAGAAGGGACTCTACTTTGAAGAAGTGTCTGATTAGCAAGAAGCATCCTCTGTGCTGCAGAGAAGCATAAGAAAGCTTGTTTGCTTTTTACTTACACATATTTTTATGAGATGCAGTTGGAAATGACTGCAATGGCGAGGCACATACGAGATATATGTTACGTAGGTGGGGCCTTGAAATCTCTGCCTTTGTCCTTAGAAGGATCTGGGAATCCATCTATATCCTAAAGAGAAAACTACAGACAATGCTAAAACCAGATTTGATCAACACCAAGCAATCTCATTGGCTTCTCCTATTGCTGGTTTTTTCAAGAGCTGGAGACAGACTTGCCTGTCCACATCTTCCAAAGCCTGTTTCCGTCAGGGAGCAGCAGGCGCTGGCTGCCCTGCAAGGCAGGGCGAGCCAGGAGCCGTGGGTGGCAGCAGGGCAGACAAGGACAGGGACCTCACCCGCAGGACACCATCCCACAGCGTACAAAAGAAGTGGCCAGGGCAGGTGTGGTGGTGCTGAGCCGGGTCTGCCAAGAGCCCAGTGATAGCCAGCAAAGGCCGTAATGAGGCGGGTTCAAGGACAAGCCAGGACATCAAGTCAGGATCAGCAGGTTAGGAGTCTGGGTAGTGGCGTACCTACAGCTCAGCTCAGGCAAGGACCAAGGGCAACGACCTGAGCTGTCAGGGAGCTCCTGGGCCTGCGGGCAGAGGGTACCTGAGCTGAACTTCAAATTTAGTTGGGTGCTACTGTTCCACCAGCCCAAGGGCTTTTTAGAGTCTGTGATGGCTCTGGAGTGGGAATAAGAGAGTACGGATGGTGCAATACTCTGCAGTCTTTTCTTCCCCACAAACTGGGCAGCTCTGAATAAGCTCCCTGTATCCTGGTGTCTCAACCTCTTTCGCACGCAGCATAATATGTTAGAAAAGAACCTTTTCTTCTCCTGAATTGGGAGGGGAATTGAAAGATGTTCAATTTTTGTCTGCGCTGTAATGCAAATGCTGTTCTGGTTATAATAGTCTCTGGCCACACAATGCTATAGCTACATCTATACAAAGCTTTCCACTCTAGTTCATTAATTTTCAGCCATTGTGCATGTTTTTCCTGCTTGTGGTCTGCCAGAATGAGAGTATAGTCCAGAAAACATGTTATGGTATATGAAACTATATTGTGTAGATGAAAAAAATTATATGGGATAATACATTTATATCATAATTGCATACCCGTGAGGAAGGTTAAAACTACATGCGTAATGTTCACTTTAACGTCGGATTATTTCTTCTAATGGGACTCACATAAATCATTATTTTAAGATTGTAATCTTTTTACTCCCATACCACTTTATCACACAGCCCAGGCTTTTTTGATGTTACAAGTATTTAGTGCTAGTTACTAGTGTTACATGAATAGTGAATGGTGTTTGTGTGTAGTTTTATGTTTCCTCATAATCCGTTCTCTTTAACGTGCATGTATTTTCAGTGAATATCAAATATCTTTTCCCTTCTGCTTTCCCAGACATGCCTTCAAGGTTATCGTTTCACCTAAAGTATGCAACAGCCAAATGAGCTGTCGGCTGCGTTGCTGCTGTGCATTGCCATCGCCACAAGTGCAGCCCTGTAAAAGGTTGCAGGGGCTGAGTTTTGAGCCTTGAGTCTGTTGTGTTGCAGCAGACCATACAATGGTCTGGTCTGTTCTGTCTCTTTTTGTGGTGCCCAGCTTTACCTTGGTATGTAGTAATATTTGGTGCTATTTTAGAAAATCAGATACTGTTACAAAAAGACCGTGTTTGAGAAGGCTGTATTCAGATGAAAGCAGCACATTGCAACTCACTGTAACTTCTGCAGAGAGAAAGCAGCTGTAGCTTTGCTTTAAATGTTGAGATAGACTATTGAATACGGTAATGTTGACAAAATTATGGAACGGCCATTATGAAAATTATTGGGTTTAGGTTTTCCTACAACTTGGACAGTATTATTGGTCTTTTTAAATGAGAATTTTTCAGCAATCATTTGCACTTGTATGGCAATTTCCTGCATTTCAGCAGGGATAGCTGCTGAAAACAACTGATACGTAGCCAGAGGAAAGAACGAACGATGTAAGTAAAGACAGAACTTGATTCCAAGTTGCATAATGAATGGCCTGTTTTGATTTTTGTTTTCCCTCATCAGGACAGTTGGAAAGACTTATCCTCAGTCTCCTAAAAATGCCAAACAATATCCAGCTTCTCCTGTGAAGCATCGTGCTACTTCTAATCTCAACCAGGAAACTCCTAAAAAGAAAGCAGACAAGGAGAAAGAAAATGTCAGTCATCAAAAATCCTCGGGAGCACGCACTGATGAGGCAGGCCAGGCGGCTTCCGAGAAGCATGTGCCTTCTGCAGGAAAGACTGAAAATAGTGAAGGTGAGTCTTACTGCAAGAATAAACTGGAAGGTATTGTGTGTCCATGAGACTTTTAAACAGTGATGAACTGTTCTTTTTATGAAGTTGCTCAGTCATGGGTTTATGAGAATGTGTAAAGGTACATACTAGAATCAGTACGTGTATAGTTTTCATCAGGGTTACCCATGTGTGAAAAACACTTGTTAACGAGGATGTGAAAATGTTGAAAGCCAGGGATGCCCTTGCCTATCCCATATCCTGTCTGCTGAAAATGTGGATATATGCTTTGGAAAAGCAAAGGTGTCATACCAGCACGAACCAGGCCCACTTTAGACCTCTGTTTGAGTATGGAAGTGCTGGGCTCTCTCGGTTCCCTGCCTGACTTTCCACTCTTGGCCATCTTCTCCCAGGGAAAATCACGGCAGGAACAACTGATGCAGAAGAAGCCTCAAAAATTCTGGCTGAAAAAAGACGACAGGCCCGCCTGCAAAAAGAACAAGAAGAAAGGGAAAGACAGGAAAGAGAAGAACGGGAGAGGTATCTCTGTTGATTTGTGAAAATTATTACCTAATAATTTAACCTGTATCCTTGAAGATGCTTGAAACTGTTGTGGTTTTGAATCAAGGTGGGAGCTTACATATAAGTGTTAATTTCTTTCAGTTTGGACCCATAATTCCATTAGTGTCTTTCGCAGTCTTTATGAGTAGAGAAGTTAGAAAATAGTGGTTTGGCCTCTTTAAGAAGCCTGAAGAAACTATTATACAGCCAAATACTTCAGGTACTGCAGTGTAGACATTTTATTTTGTAAAAACAAACAAACAAAAACAACAACAAAAAAAACCAACCAAACAAAAAAAAAACCAAAAAAACCAACCAACCAGTTGAGGCACTTTTAGATGAGCTCGTTCATGCAGAAGGAACAGTCTTGCAGTAGTAGCATATGTCTCAAATGGCAAGGCTTGTATCTTTCCAGACATTAACCTGAAGCTTGTCTCCCTGCCCAACTCTGTTGTAGGCAGTTCAGGGCTTTAAAAGTGTGGGCACAATGAAGGTTGCTGTGCCTAAGCAGTGAAGTTCTGGCTCTGTTCTGGGAGCAGGCTTTTAGGTTGTTCTCCACATTGAATGCTGGTTGCAAGTGTCAACAAATCTTGCCCTTCCTTCAAGCCCCTAATATTAAATCACTAACCCTGCCTGCCTAAATTCAACTTTGTCTGTTCTTATTGAAAACGTGGGGGGGAGAGGAAATTTGGAAATATTTTCTGAATCCCTGATATGCAAGGATAAGAATGATCAGTTGTCAAAGCAGCTCTTGAATGTGGTGACAAAAGAGCGTGATGTCCCTGAGTGGGCCAGGGAACAACACAGGTGGAATTTAGATGCAGTCTCTTTCTAGTGTGCACCACTGTGTTTTGTGGACTTTGTTTGCTGCTACTTATTCAATCTGTGTATCTTCGGCTGAAATGAAGGAAAAAAAAGTACTTGTTTGTTTGTAGATACCAGCATTCTGGGTGCAAAATACAGGGGAAGAAGGATGTTTTTATTATTGAAGCTCTAATTGAAATTAGAATGGAAATGTTTTTCTTTGACACCTTTTCTCCCTAAGGGAAATTATAATTTCTAGGAAATTTTCTAGGTGTAACATTGGAATAACAATTTGATAGCAACCTGAATTCTGGGCATGTGCTCAACCTCTTTGCTGTATCTTGGCATTTCTCATGAAAATGTGTGGTGATGCATGTATTAGCAGTTACTGCTGATTGCGTGCCATACATACAACAGGATTCATGCTAAACAAAATGAAACCTTTTAAACGTACTGTTACATTTTTTGCAGGCTTGAAAGAGAAGAACAGAAAAGAAAGGCAGAAGAAGAAAGACTTCGTCTGGAGGAAGAGGCTCGTAAGAAGGAGGAGGAAAGAAAACGTGAAGAAGCAGCAGCTAGAAAAAAGGCAGAAGAGGAAGCCAGGAGACGAGCTGAAGAGGAACAAATGCTAAAGGAAAAGCAAGAAAAAGAGCTCCAAGCCAAACTTGAGAAACAGGTACCACCTCAAACACAAATGTGAAACTTTATATACATATATATATGTATACATATATTTATATGTACATATAAATAAATACTTCATAGTATCTGGTAATCTGCCTGAAATAAATAATGGCCCTAACGTATTTTACACATTTTGATTAGAGGGAAGAAGCAGAAATCAAAGCCCGTGAGGCAGCTGAACAACTTCGTCTTGAAAGGGAGCAAATCATGCAGCAAATTGAGCAAGAAAGACTGGAGCGGAAGAAGGTAGCTATTTGTGTCTCATTTAAGAGAATTATTTCATTTCTTGTTTAAATACATAACCCAGGAAGTACCCAGTAGTATCTGGAAATAATAATCTGGAAGGATTACAGGTTGATATTTATGCCTAACTTAGTATTTGCTACTTGCATGTCAGGGGAAAGCGGACATCAAAATTTGTAACGAAGTGGAATTGCCCGAGGCAAACGGCTTTCTGCTAGGCACTGAACAAACACAGAATTAGCCTCTACTCACAAAGTTAAATGACTGAGACAAACAGGGAATGGCATGCCAAGGCAAACATCGATTGCAGCCCAGCCCAGGACATCACAGACTGTTGAGGAACATGAGTGACTTTGTTTTAAAACTTACTCAACAAAAGCTCAGTGTCATTAATTGAGAAAGTTAATGTGACAACAAACAGGTTTTCTCCCACCTGGCTTGTCTCTGGTTGCATTGTGCAGAGGCAGCAGGGCTGTCTGGCCACTGCTGCACAAGGAACTGGCTGGAGCTGCATAACTTAGCTTCATCTAGAGCTTTGTGGCAGGAAAGAGAGAACAACTGCAGAGCTGCAGAACCTCTGTCTCGTTATAAAAGGTCATCTTTCCATATGTGTTGTTCCGATATGTTATTTTTAACTGTTTACCGCTGAGCTGAAGGCATGTTGTGGTTGCAGATTAGAATACTAAACCAAAGTGTCTTTATATCTGAAATAGTTTCACACAGTAGTGCAGAGAGATAAGGTTTGTTGGGAGGGTAGTTGTTTTTTTGGTTTTTTTTTCATGAACAACAGAGGGGAGAAAGAAGTATTTTAGGGTAATGTCTTACACATTTCTAGCAAGAGTAACTTCAGATATTCCATTTTACTCTTTCATTCCAAAAAGCCTAACTATTTTTAAAGGAACTATTTGGAAATAGTTGGAAAAGCAACCAGATGAAAATAATGGCTGTTGGTTGTAAATAAATGTCTTGTTCCAGAGCTGAGCACAGCTCATAACTGCAAACACCTGGTATTAAAACATTTGTCTCTAAATTGCATCTACTGAGAAAGTCATGTTCTGTGAGACTGATAATGTGAAAGCCAGCTCACAGGTGCTTTCTATCTTTTGTTTTCTTTATTTTTCTTATTTATTCTCCCTTTTTCAAGACAGGCAAGGTCATGACAGTAGAGAAAAGTTTTTCTTTTTGTCTTTTTCTCTTTTATCAGTCTCTTGTGTTAAATATTCTGTCTGCCTTTTCATCCTCTGATTTATTCTGATTTCTAGAGAATAGATGAAATAATGAAGAGAACAAGGAGGAGTGAAGCACCAGAAATAAAGGTATGAAACTGTGTGTGGTTACAGGGTTTTTTTGTTTTGTTTTATAACCCATACATGAAAATTAATCTCTAGAGTAGTTTCATGTTAGTAGATATATTTAAGTACACTCGACACCCAAATTTTAGTTGCATTTTGAACTGAGAATGACTGTTGCTGTGTCACCATTATTGTTGTGTCACTGCTACTGAGACACAGTTTTATGCAACTGTTGCAGACTTAACGCCCTTACTGTCTAGCAAGGTGGCAAGAGCCCATTCCTGCATGCCGGAGCTGTAATGTTTGCTGCTGTGATGTACCTTCTCCCGCTTTGTACCAGCTCGTGAATTAGTTACTAAGGTCTTTGTGTTAAGCCTGCCAGGAATGTAGGGTTGAGAACAAGGGAATTGTGTCCAGCGAGGAAGTGACAGAGAGGCAAGTTTTCGCTTCTATTCTAGGTTTTCTACTAAGGAGACTGTTTCTTCAGTTACTTTCAGAGAATGTTTTCTTTTTGAAGTAAAAGCCTATGCCTAAGTAAAAAGGGGGGAAAAAAATCCTCTCTTGCTGTTGTGATCTTTGACCACCCCATGGCCCTGGGCAGTCTTACAAGTTTTGAGTCCCATTGGTTCCATGAAGGTTGCAGTCCTCATCTAATACAGTTGACTCATTACTTGATTACAGAAGGAAGAGCCAAAACCGGAAGTACCATCAACTTTGAGTGTGGAAAAGCAACCAAAGGACCTTGTTCTCAACCAGCCAGGTAAAAATCGCCATATTTTTCTGACTTGTTTTCACAGTTAGTTCTTTTCAAAGTCTTGTAACCTCAGACAGAGTACTGTGTATTATCACAGGTTCTTTGCTTTCATCTCTACAGCTACGTTTGCGTCAGTGACAAATGCTAGAAACTGGAGACATAGCTTTGTTTTGTTACAGAAGCAGAAGAAAGTTTCTCCTCCATTTTAGTACCTGATGTGGCATTTCTGTAAATGAGAAGTTCCAGTCTGCCAATAGGTTTGGTTGCTGCTATCTACCTTGAAACTTTGTAGGTAGAAAATTTTTTGCACACAACCAAACTTGCAAGCTTTTTATAGCATTGCTCTAAATCTTACATTTAATGTGACTTGATGAAAAAAACATATGTATTTAAAGAATTATTAAAGAAAACATACATATCTGGCAGTTATCTATATTTTGTTTACTTTCCCAGGCTAAGGCTTTTAGTACATGACATAAAAGACAGTACATTCTCTTCCTGTTTCCTCAAATTTAAAAGCTGTAGCATAAAGAGCAATTTTAGAGTGGAAATGAGAATTGATGGTATAGTGTGATGAGTCATAGATGAAACTGAGTCCTACTGCATTGTCAGTCTTCCTTTCTACTCGATCTATAACTTAAAAGCATTTCTGTTTTTTTTTTTTAAAAAACTATGTAAATAAAGAAGTTGCTGCTGTCATAATTTCTAACCTTCTATTACAGAGATCAATGGATTGGCAACCTGCCTGAAAAATAAAAGCTTAGAAAGTGCTGCCTCCGTAATCCCTTCCCAAGATGTAGTTGCTAATGGACTAAAGTCAGTTCCAGGACTTATTCAGCTGGAAGCTGTTGATGGGAAATCTAACAGCATGGAAGATTCAACAGATGAGGTTCAGTCCATGGATGTGAGGTACAGACCATATCTGCTAATAGAAATTGTGGAATTCATACTAGGCACGCACAAAGTTTTCTGTTTCATTTGTTACTACTTTACTGTTTTTACTTCTCACCTACCCCACAATGTGGCAGTCAGGTGTCTACTGCGGCGTACGCCGCTCCTGTCAAGATGCAGATTGCTTGTTTCAGACAAGAGTCGACAGAACCTCATCTCAGTCTCACATATTTTTTGGGGGGAGGCTCTGAAATCCTTGTACAGTCTTACTTACAGATTCCATACAAGTTTGCCCAAACCTTCTAGATTGCTCTGTGAAAGTAGCTACTGTAGATATTGTCAGATGTCACCATTTTCTTATGTGTGTCACAACTGCATAGCTATATGATGCATGAGCTTTTCTCCCTCCATACAAACAGCATAAAGAAAATCATTTAGAATTTTAAGTACTGGACTGGAACAAATGTATGGAAATCAGCAAATAACTTTGTGTGTCTTAAATACTGTTGGATTTTGATGGAAAGAAGGAAGTTGATCATTTAAGGTTGCTGTGAGAAAGCTAGCTCTGAGTTTTAAACATGAAATTTTTATACAGTGCTTCCTTAATCAGCAAGCCAACTTAACCTCTCGTACTGTTTCAGTGTTTCCAGTAAATCTGCGTAATTACATAAGAAATGGCCTACTGGGACAGACCAGAAGTCCATCTAGTCCATTACTGGGTCTCGGAGAGTGTCAATAAGACACACTAGTTAGGGAGAGCACCTGAGCCCGCCACTTTCTGCAATCCAAGACCGCTCAGAACTGTTACATTAGGGATGTTAGAGCGTACAACTCTGCCTTGCCCTTTGAAATATCCACTGATGAACCTGTTGTCCATGAGTTTATCCCACTCCTTTTTCAACTTGCTGATAATGTTTGCAGCCAGGACCTTATCTGGCAGCAAGTTCCACAGTACAGTCTCACTAGGTAAATTAATTCTTTCATCTGTGTTAAACCCAGTCTCTTACTAGTGTCATTGGGCACTCCCTAGGTTTTGTGTTGCAGAATTTGATGCGCAGTAGTCTTGCACTCAACTTATCCACCACTCCTTCATGGATGTAGAAATCTTTGCAAAATCCTTCCTCTGCCTTCTCTTCTCCAAACTGAAATGCACTAGCCATACTAGTCTTGGCAAAGCATCAGCTGGTAGCAGCACTTCTTAAATTAAACTCCAGGATTTTTAATGTCTGAAGTATATCATAAGGTCGTAAGTGTCGTGGTTTAACCCCA
>VZTL01053445.1:0-27379 GCA_013400535.1 Scopus umbretta | reverse complement strand
TTTTTTTTTTTTTACCAAGCAGAAAAATTTCAACACGAAAATGACAAACAACTCGGGTAGATCCAAGTTCTCTGATGCATTACAGCTTTTGCTCTCTGAGTCATGGGGATGTTTCATGGAAAACGCAGTCCCTGCAGGGAGGAAGCCCACAAGGAAGGAGCAGGGCAGCAAGCAAGGAAGGTTCCAGCTCGCAAGAAGCACAACGGCAAACGCTTCCAAGCCAAGATGCTTGGGTTTGGCTTCATTCAATGAAAAGCTGAAGTCTTCCATGGAAAGCAGATGCTTTTTAACATTCTCCCCCACCCCCTAAATTGCTTGGCCCAAAAGCAGCAGTGACAGAGATGCCTGGAGCAGAGCCATTTTATCATCCTCAGTCCATCTGTCAGGGGAAACGGAGCTGCATCACCACAGCCTGTGCATTACAGTGTCATTTATAACACAGGCTACTGAGGGCATCAGTCAGGGGGTCAGCTGAAAGGGGAAGAGAGCAAGAGAGGAAAACCACTTGTCAGTGTATTTACAAATCCTTGTGCGTGACCACTGGGAAACACACAGAAAGGAGGGAAAAGGGCCTGCTAAATGGCCGAGCGTCCTCCTGCCTAATGGAGCTGTCAGCCACCCAGAGGGGCCCCGTGCCGACAGCTCAGCTGCAGTAGCACCTTGCTGTCCTGCAAGCAGGGGCAGGGTGGCCAGGCGGCTCCTGTGGGCTGTCCAGCAGCACAAGGACTGTCCCACCTTCCACTTGCACCACCCTGCCACCCCAGCATTACTTGTAATGGCTCAAGAAGAATCACAGCCCTGTGCTCGAAGGAACTTGAAAATGACCCAGGGGACTTCTCAAAACCCTTGCCCGTGATTCCTTGCGGGAGTCAGTTCCAATCTCAGCGTTGTTAACGTCTTCCTGCTCTTGGTCTCGCTCTTCTCCAGTCTCCACACCTGCAAAGTGACATTCACTCACTTCTGAGTGCTTATGGCACGGAGACAGTCCCTTCTTTGTGTTTGTACATCTCCTAACAACATGAAGTCTCCAATCTCCACTGGAACCTCGGGCTGCCACAAGAATAAAACCGATGAAGAATAATCCATGAAATGCTATGTAACGAGCCAGCACGTGAAAAGCCTGCAAGCACGGGAGCAGCTATCGCTGCCCCTGCTAAGAGCAAGCGCCACCCAACCAACACAAAACAGGTTTCAGGAGCGGAACCTGAGGACGGAGAGGCAAGCAGGCAACTGAAGGTCACACAGGCCTGGAGCTGCCAGTTCCTTGGCATCCCATCTATACAAACCTGCCCAACAGTGGCAGCAGCATCGGACCGAGAGTCTGTCCCAGCCAACATCCTGAGCACCGTGGTGACGTGATATGCTGATAACTAAAAGGGATCCTTGAGACATTTCTCACTCTCTTTCTTTATTGACTAGGACTGCAAGCGATACTACCTGACCTAAAGCACACTGGGGAGGCTTGCCCTTGCCAGGCTGGACCAGGAATTTGCTTCCGCAAGGATTTTCCCTTTCCTGTGGCTCTACCACATTCCTTGCCATGGGTTTTCACAGCGCCAACCACACACAGCACGAAAGAAGACGAGAGGAGAAGGCAACAAAGGCAGCTGGTCAGTGTAGGGTACAAAGCTCCCAGCAACGCTCAGCTCCAGGCTGGGTCCCTGGGGGTTTTGGTAGGCTAGCTTAAATGGCTGCTGGAAGGAGCTATTTGCAGCATGCAAGACAACCCAAGGAACTTACAACCTACTCCTGGGCCTTGGCTAGTAGCATTTTGTCTACAAGCAGGGAGATGCACACACTCACACCTGCACCTGACTCTGATTTACATCTGCTGTGGGGACCAGGCACGTGTGCACCGGTCCGGCCACGCTCCTAAGACCTGCCCAACTCCTTGACCACCCAGCCAGGTAAAATCACATCGCCATCCAGACAGGCAGACTCTTGGCAACTGCAGCATAAAGATGTTTTTGGCCTGAGCCTTTTCACCCTGGATTATACATGTCAGAGTACAGGGAGGATGCAACGGTGCTCAGGGCTGGCTCAGGTGGCACTTCCCGCAGGAACTGGGCAGTGGAGGGAGCAGGGCCTCCTGCATGGGAGCACATCTCCCTCCAGTGCCCACTCCCAGCAACAACAGCCTGTTGCTCCCGGCCGCCACTGGAGCTCTCCTTCACCTGCCAGGTCATCCTCCTGGGTCGGCACTGGTGACAATGCTGCTCTCCGGGTGGCTGCTTGTGGCTGCTCCTCGGTGATCCTTGCTTCCCTATCCACATCCATCAAAAAAACAAGCTCTTTATCCCGCTGGCAAACATCCTCGGTGAATTTAACTCTCAGTGGCCTTTCCCTATCCAGTTAGGGAGGCAGAGATGCTACAGCCAGAATCGCCCCTCTCCCCAAAGCTCTGATCTCCGAAGGTAACGCCGTTGCTGGACACTGCCAGCCTCTGCAACAGACGCTGGGGGCCCCAAGCTCTCAGGTTAAGCCCCAGGTGGCCAGGCCTTGGCACTGCCCTCTCCAGCCCCTGCTCTGCACACATTAAAAATCTTTGTGTAAACCTTTGCAGGCAGGATTGCTGCTTTGGGAGAGAGATCTGCATACACTGCCCCCCAGAAAAGCCTCCCAAGAGAGGGAGCTTCCCCCTGCCCCGACCTGTTCTCAGGGTAAGTCACCATCGCTGGGAACATTTGTTCCCTATTTAACAGAAAGAGCTGTAGGAAATGCCTCACACTCTTCAGCTTGGGTCCAGACAGGCAGCTACATTCCACCGAAATCCGCAGATGTGGCCTGGCTGCAAATTGCCTCTCCTTCAGCTGAGGGGATGACCAAGAGCACGGCTTCAGCTCACGGGACTATTAAAGCCAGCAGAAGATGTTGCGTTTCCAAAAGACCAGACCTGCGCTGCCACCAGCAGCGAGGACGGGTCTTGCCGTTAGCCAGGTAGCCTGGACTCACCTTCCCTCCAGTGACACATGGGCGCATGGTTGATGCAAACCTGAAATCCCATGCGCTCACAATGCATTTGTTTTACTGAACCTCCTAATTACTTTACATGCTCTCCCTGGGCTACAAAGAGAGACATAAACAGATTAACTAAATTAGGCCAATTAAAGGTTCCCTAATGGAATGAAATGTTTCAGGCAAGCTTGAGAGAGTGGAAATGGGCAGGGAGGAATGAAAGACAATGCAATGTCAGGCAAACCAAGCAGGGCAGGAAAAGACTACTTCAAAAAACAAGGTTCACAAATAAAACACTGTTTCACCTCTTGTGTGTCTTCAAGAGTATTCCAGTGAACACACTATTTATGGACAAAGCTCCTTTTACTCCAAGCAAAAGAGTATCCTGGAAGGCAGAGCATTTACTCTAGACATCACACTTTCTCACACCATCTATAGGCCACGGCAACAGGAACAGTTTGGTAGCTGCTTCTCTGGGGATGAGGGGTCACTCACTGCCCCAGGAGATGAAAAGGGGTGGCAGATGGAACAGGGATCCCAGACTTAGATCTGAGAGCCACGACTTGAGCCAGTCAGTTTTAGAGAGGGAAATGCATGGCTGCCCAGCACCAGCCTGCAGCCAAGACTACCAGCACTTTGCAGACGCAGGACAGGATCAGACCCTGGCTTCCCGGAAGCAACACACCAAACACTCTTGCCTAGGGTGGGGGCCCGGTCACCGTGTGCACGGGTCCTTACCTTCCTCTTCCCATGGACAATGTCCTCAGGGAGGCTCGTGTGGATGAGGCTGTGCACTTCCGTCAGTTCTGTGATGTCCCCCAGGGGCACGGGTGCATCCTCCGGGAGCGGGGACATGAGGGACTCTAGCTCATGTGAGTCCAAGGTGGCACTGGGAGCGGCCACCCCTTGCCTGCTCCGGTGGTAGTAAGTGTGGTTGCTGGCTGCCTGGGAATCCAGGCCTGGCAGGGCCTCCCTGGGGGAAAACAAGCTAGAGTTGACATCTCTCATGAGCCTCACCTTCCTCTGTCCCAAACAGCCACAGACTGCCAGACAAAGTGATCCCCTCCGGGCCATTCAGCCTGTCCTTGCGGAAGTGACCATGCCCAAGCCCCTGCCCTGATGCTCCTGAGGAAGAGGATCCTCTATCCACATCCTACTGTAACAGCTTTCGCTGCAGCAGCCTCTCCCCAGATGCATCTCTTCGCCGCCTTCACTAATCCTAAAGCTCATACAAAGCATGGTGCTGGATGCAAAACCCTCCCCTCGCCAGTGGACCACAAGGGCAGCGGACAACACGCGAGCAAGCGCTCTCCTGCCCCTGCCCACGGGGAGTTGCGCCACTCCTGTCATCTCTGCTTCACAGAGGACAGAACGGTTTGGTGGCCACATTAGGACGAGACTTCAGAAGCTGGTGCTCCTCGTCCTGAGGCCTGCTGCCGGCTCAAAGCTTTTCTCAACAGCTAGGCTGTTTTCCGATCATGGTCTTTCCAAATGCTTGTGGCTGGATTCAGACCCCTGGGATAGCAGGGGGCTTTGGGCTGAAGCCAATCCTCCTTAAACCAGCCTGTCACTCACTGGGAAATCTTTCATCATTTTCCCAACTGGAAGTTAACAAACCCTTTCCAAACATCCTTAGAGCTCTCCAGCCTCAGAAGCAAAATACTGCCCACACTAACAGACACAGGTAATAACCTGGCAAATGGCATTTTTTCCCCTTTTCTTGGTTGGTTTTTTTTTTTTTTTTTCTCCTTTCTCTGAAAAAGCCATATTAGTCTAACAATGTAAATTAAAGAGCAACCACTGAGAAAATAAATCGGTGAAAAGGCTATACTAAATATGTTCCTTAGCCAGCTAGCACTCCCAAGACTCAATCTTTGTATTAACTGATGTCACATACCGCATCCCAAACAGGCCAGCTGAACACGGGGAGGCAGCTCCCAGTGGATTTTGTCTCCCTCCACATCAGCCTCCTTTCCCTCCTGCAAAGGCGAGGTGACACCTACCTCTGCTTGCTGTTGCGGAAGCTGGCACACATGCAGAAGAGTATGCAGAGCAGACCCAGGCAGACTCCCACAATGATTCCCGTGACAGAGTGGATATCCAGAACATCTGGTAGGGGAAGGACAGATGCATAATTTCAGCTGCTAGCAGGAAGAAGGTACAAAGTGTCTTACATTCAGAGAAGCACCAGCTTCACTAAAACCAATCGGTGACGCCTCTATAGACGTAAAGGAAGAGGATTACTTGGCGGTGACAATTTAGAGCGGCTTAAAGCAAACTAGCATCTATGCACATTCATTAATTTCACACTACGCAGGTCTAACGGAAAGGCAGCAAGATGCAAGTGGCATGCACCCTTCCATAGGAGCTGGGATGGGGAGGAGAGATGAAGTTCGGCTGCGGGATGGGTTCTGGAGCTGCCTGAGGGCTGCGGAGCTGCACATCTGAGGACTCTGCCGTGATTCTCTACACTGGTCTACACACAGCCACATCTCGCATCCTGTGCGGTGACATCAGGCAATTTTTGGCAAACAGAAATGCCACTGATGATGAATCGCGGTCTTCAGCAACGCAACTCGCTTCTTACACCAGGACAAAGGGGAAACTCGTACCAGACAGCTTCTCCCGGAGGGTGTGCACATCCTTAACGTTTGAATAGGGACCAGATCCCACGACTGTCTTTGCTCCCATCTTGAAGAAGTATCTGGTATCGCTTTCCAGGCCATGCACTTCAGTGCTGAAGATATTTCCTGATCAAAAGCAAGTCAAAAGAGGTTTAAAATGTGCAGTTTCAAGAGTATTCAGAGGCTGCAGCAAAGCAGCAGTGGAATTCTGTTGGACCCTCAGAAGTGAGGGATTTTGGGTCATAAGCTCTAAGAGGTAATTCATATACCTCTTTGGTATTAATGAACTTGCTGCTTAAAAAGCTGATGATACAGACTACATGTGGTGTTGCTGGCATACGTTCTCCTAGGAATTACTGGCTGCCAGCCTGTATCTGCAGGATGTTTGCTGGATGATAATCACTATTTCAGCCTAGACATGTTTGATTTCATGTCTCCCAGTCGTCGTGTCCCTGGACTATCCTATATGACCAGGAGCAAGGCCCAGCATACGCTCCAAGAAAGCTGGCAGCATGAGCTCTTCAATCCTTATTTGTATGTGCTCAAAGTGAGGCAAAAATCAGGGCAGGAGGACTGACCAGCCAGGGCTCCGTAGGCACGGAAGAAGGCAGGAGGAGGAGGACCTGGTGGGGTACTACAGTACCTCGAGAGCAGGCTCACCTTCTCGCGTCAGCAAGGTCCACATGTCATCTGGCTGCGTGTTGTTGGCGTTATAGAGGATGAGGTACTCCACAATGATACCGTTGGGCTCGACAGGAGGGCACCAATGCACCTGGACAGCGTAAGGGTTGAGCGGGTGCAGCCGCAGGTCAGATGGAGGAGTCGAGGGACCTGGCAGAGACAAGTAAAGACCCAGCGTGAGCAGCAGCAAAGAGGAGGACAGCACTCAACCTGCAGGGCATGACAACTGCTCTGTGCCTTCTCTGAATCCTTCTCAGTGGTGCTGCAGCCACGTTTGCAAGCATAAAATGATGGGCAACCTGGGTGGCTGGACACCTCATCCAAACAAGCTGTGGACAGCGCAGAGGAGGCTGCTGAGCCTGATACAGGGCAGGACGTGTGCATCATGGCCAACCAGCCAAGAGAAACATGACAGCGCTGATGAAGCCATGCAGCTCAATTTGAGGCTGTGCAACACTGCTCATCTTTGAAAGAATATTCCCAGAACACCCTCACTCCTTGTTGCTTTCTTCTCTATCTTCCCCAAAGACCTGCTTGCACCACAACTAGTCCCAGCTAGGGGCAAGACACACAACAACTTCAAAGGCCATCGCTGCTGCTCTGTGAAGCTGAACACCAGAGAAGCTGTCACAGAGTAAGGAGCTAACCCACTGCAGCTCCCGGGATCATCTCTGCCTCCTAGCCTTCACCAGGCTGGCAGCTAAGAGGTGGTGGTCTTATTGGAAAACCAGGCTGGGCAAGGCATCCTTGTTCTGACAGTGACATTCGGACTGGGGAGGACCTAGCACTTAAGCGATGCATTATCAGCTCTAACGAGCAGGATGTTTCTGAACCCAGAGGCAACTCCACAGTAACAGGAATCATTGCCCCAACTCCGTTTACATGCTCCCTCTCTATTTACAAAGCAGCACTCCTTTAATGAGCTTGGGAAGCCACCAGGACACTTAGCAGCTCTCAGCATGTACTCAGGGGCATCATAGTTTAGAGGTGATCTAAGGTCCCACCTCCCAGGGGCATATTAGGAGGGATTTGATAGAGATTCAGGGAAAGCCAGGAGAAATCAGGATTCAATTCCCATAAATACTCACGGTCAGGAAGGGTAAACCGCTCCACCACGCTGCCAAAGGGTCCATCGATGCCAACACCATTGGACTGCACAGCAAACTCATACCTGGTGTAGGGCTTCAACCCACTAATAAGAATGTCTTCGTCCGAGCTGCCGAAAGAGGACACACTGACAAGTCCATGAACACTAGATGGTTCCCCGGCCCACTGTCACCTTGATACCTTACCAGGAACACTGTAAGAGATTATTCTAACTCTTACAGTATTTGATTTTTCATCTAAAGCTTCACCTCCTGCAGTCATGTGAATGCAAGAACACTCAGCTCCCACATACAGAGCAAAGTGGCGTCCAGGACCATTTCTGATCTACTTGCAGGGAAAAGCTTGAAAACACAGCCTGGTTATAGGCTGAAAACCTGCACAGGAATCCAGATTTAAAATACATCCCCAAATTATTGTAACTGCTTAAACTCTAGCAATTTTTAAACCAAACTTGTGAGGACCATCTCACAAATCATGAATGCTTTGAGACTGGCCATAATTGCCCCTGGCTACGTTATTAACAGGGAAACAAGCATGTAAGGTCCAACCAGAGCAGAAAAGATGCAGAGACCAGCCGGTAAATGATCCCTTGGTATTCAAGTCATAGACAAGTCCCAGTGCCGCATTTCAGCAGTTCTGAACATATCTGTGACCAAGGCAGACGTTTCCAGCACGTGAAACAGCCAAGGTTTTCCTCAGTACTGGAACTTCCATGCAGGTTCCTCCCGCCTTGTGTTTATTCCTGACACAAGCAATACATGGCAGATGAACCCTTAGCATTCCTCTTTACCTTGTGTAGTATGTAACAAGAGAGGCATTTTTCAGGCCCCAGGGGCTGAAGCGCACGGTGTAGTTGACAATCTTGACTGTTGTGAAGTCAGGTTTCTTCCACCTGAGCCATATGGAAGTTGAGCTGTTGGACTCTGCGTAGACTTGGACTGGAGGCAGTGGAGGGCCCTTCTGTACAGGGGGATCTATGGTGCAAGACAAAAAGAGAAAAAGAGATGTAGAGACGTACATGGCAGAAAGGCAAGAGACAGCCATCACGGACGCAGAAAACACAGAATAAACCAGGCCTAGGTTGTGAAGCCTGCACCGATATGCTGGCCTCCAGCGTAAGCCTAGATGCCCGGCTTAGCCCTTCTGTGCATGCAGCAGTCCATACTTTTCCTCACGTGTGGGACAGATCACAGTGAGGATCCATGCACCAAAGTGGTGATGTACTGCTATGGAGCACAGGAGGCCAGCTTCAAAGCTACCCACCTGAGAGGCCCACGCCAGGGTAAGGAGGAGCCCAGACTGTTCACCATCCCACAACAGACTGGCAGAGCTGAGAAAGGAGCCTAGGTCTTCAGAGCTTTCACTTTCTTTGTAACACTGCAAAAAGCCTGGCATGCTGCTAATTCATTCTCGACTCTTTGTAACATAAAAGATGAAACCCAAGTTATTTGGCATTTCCAAGACCATCCCTGAGCCACTAATGGGGCCAGAGAGAACCCGGTGAAGGCCATCCACACCCACAACCCTAATGAGAAGAGGGATATTTTGCTCTTTTCTCTCCTTCCCAAGATAACTCCTCCAATGCAATTTACAATGACTGTCAAAGGGAGTTTCCTTGTATTGCGACCTTCCCCATTTTCGTATTGTCCTTCTTCAAGTTCATCTCCTGTAACTTTACCTCTACCCTTCCTTTGAAGCCACATGCCAAGCAGAAGAGACAGACAACAAATGAAGGGCATTCCTCACCTACTGCTGTTGCAGGTGCCTTTTCTGTTTTGCCCTTCCAAACCGCCGCATAACCATCTTCGTGCTTATTGAATGCCACCAGCTTCACCTCATAGAGTTTCCCAGGAGCTGGAAAAATCAATCAGGGTTTGTCTGGGGTTATTTCAGTTACCAACCCTCCTCAGATAGACATGTTTTCTTTGATCTGACCAGCTTTTCTCACCATCCAAGAAAGTAGCTTGAACAGAGCTGTATTTGCTAAAATACAGCAGGGAGCTGCCCTTCCACTTACAGGCTTTCCACGTTCAAATACTGTCTCACAATTGGCGCACGTATCATCACAGATACTCTCTAGTTCTTCCCCTCACTTTTTACAGAAATTATCAGCAGCAAATGGACTTGCCCCAGCCACCAAGGGTTAACCAGTGTCATGGCCTGTAGATCTCAGGATCCCCCGATCCTTCTTCTCTTGCAAACTACTAAAGAAACCTTTGCACAATGACTCCTCTCTCCCCGCCATGGAAGTGGATGCACTGTATTATTTATTCTTGAGGAGTGAAGACATCCTCTCCAAAAGGCACCTCCCATTTCTAAAGTCCTTTCTGATTTATTCACGGCTGTGAATAAATCAGAGGCTCTTCCTTCTAGCAAGTCCTCACACGGCCTGTTAAGTCACTGGCAGCTTTTGTTGTATGGTGACTATTTTGCCTCCACAGCAGTTTCTTGATCTGCAATTGGAAAAGCGACAAAACCCACACCAGAAGCCTGAGGGTCCTCATTACAGAGTCTTCCCATCAGCCAGCCATGCACTCTATGGGGAACCTCACACTTGGACTCAAACTGAATTGCAGGAGAGGGTGCTCTGTCTCCAAGCAGTGCTGTCCCGGTCCAAAATTCACTTCCCTCTTTCCTTCCAGCCTTTCATTAGCTGAAATACTCCTCTGCTGTGCTAAGTAACATCTGAGATTTTTTTTTAATGGAGATGTTTAATCAAGGAAACAACTTGGGAGACACAAAGTTCTCAAACAGACACTCACCAGCTTCTCCCTTCAGCAGCCAGCCCATTCAGAAGCTCAGCGAGAGCAGTCCAGACTGTCTTTGGTTGCCTTGGCTGCAGCGCATTGATGAAGTTTGTTAATTTGGGACGTGCCTGTTCATTCCCTGCCCTGATAGATCACTGCTCTCTTTGCCAGACAACATAAGCAGAATAAAACCTTTCTTATTGATGCCAATTTTATTATTACTGCACTGATTACGCTCCCAGAGGCTAATGGTACCAATTACCAAAGGCTTTCTCTGCTCCACAACACATGTTCACGCTCAGAATATAAAAACTGTTCAGCCACATTTTTCTCCCTGAAAGAATCCCAAAAGCAAACAGAGTTTTGTCTGCCTCCAAGGCAGCCTGATCTGCATTTCCACACTCTCCAGCCACAGGAAAACATTTTGAACCCACACAAGGGAGATGAGACCAAAGGGCACTCAACTTCCAAATGGCTGAGACCATGGGCTTGGCGGAACAAAGAATCCCACAGCCTGTCTCTTGCCAGTACACACGCTCCACCTCCTGCCGGAGCATTTGGCTGGGCTTCACTGGAACACGAGCTCATCGCGGATGATGCGATCCAAAACGATGGGCAAGAGCTCACAGATGTGATGCAGCTGTGGGCAGCTCCTGTTGGAGAATGAAGTGAAGGAAAGGACAAGTCCTCCATCTCCATCCCTGAGTAGGATCAATGCAGCAGCCACTGACACGTGAAGCCAGGGGAGCTCTACTACAAGATCAAGCAATCACATTCTGAAAATAGGGTTATTTTGGATTTCTCAGTCAGAGGCTTGGCTTCAATTTTTATACACAGGCCCAGATGTTCAAGCTCTTCGAACATGTAGACATAAAGCTCTATCAAGCTGTCAAGAAGCTAGTAGGCAGCATGAAAACAGATGTATTTCACTGCATTCCATCATACATTAAATATAAGCAGAATAATCTAGTCCAGATCATTTCAAATCACTAATCTGGATGACTGCATAATATATCCAATATGCTAAATATGTTGTTTTATTCAGTTTTTCAAGGTGTTCGTGTTGGCCAGATGCCATGCACCATACTTTCCTGCAAGTGGGAAAATACCCTGATCTCCAGGGAGTCACTCCAAGAGGAATGCACTCTTCCTTCATGGGAATGTGGAAGACAGGATTAGATCCTTACTGTTTATTTTTCATGTAAATTACAGCCCTGGTGGTTGCACATCATTACAGAAACTGCTAGAACGTAGATTGGAATGAATGAGAATTTCTCAGGGAGAAGCCCTCCTGGTGATTCAGGACAGCTTCCTTTTGATTTTGTGGGCTCATGAAATTGCTGTATTTCTTATGTGCCTTTGAACACCTGCCCACCTCTGTCACAGGATTTCAGCACATAACTCTCGGGCAAGATTATAAGGTGTGTCATTAGCAATATCGCTCTATGGGACCTGGTTTGCTCCAGAGGTTAGCATGAGCATGGGAAGAAAGTCTTCGTTTATTTCAGATAGCTGAAATGGAGATAGCTGGGACATTACCAAAGGCAAAATCAAGAAGCCAGATCTTGGAGGTAAGGCAAAGGATGAGGAAGCCTGCAGGATACAGAAGAGGTGGTGGACACACCTGGCACCGTTGTAGTAGCAGGACCAGCCCACGCAAGAGAAAACAAAACAAGAATCTTGCACCGGATCAGCACAAGGACCCTTACTGCAGCATAAAACACAGCCTAATGTTACAGGAAACTAGGGGAGGGAAACGTGGGCAGGGCCCTTTGCTGGTGTAATAGTTGTGCTGTCGCTGTGAATAAAGAGTAACTGTGCTCAAGAAGCTTTGTCCAAAGCTGCTTTCTGCACAACCATCCACCTCTGCCTGAGGCGTGCCTCAGAAGGAGCTGTCTCCCCACAAAGTGCTTCCCCTCTTGTCTTGCTGTGCTCCTGAAAAAAACCCAAGGAAAATACAATCAAACTATGCAGGAACAAGCAGTGGGGCAGGACTGTCTCTCTGGCCACACCCCAAATGAAGACAAGAGGCAGAGCGTTGGCTTCACTGACACTGCGGAGACATGGAGCTAAGGGGCATTAGTGACTATGCTGCAGCAGTACGGAGCCCCCAGCGGGGAACGCAGACCTTGTTGGGACTGACATGGTATGCAACCATGTCTGAGCTACAGCCTTGTATTCCCAGTGCCTAATCCTGGGAATTCCTGACCCCTTATCTCTTCAAGCTCTTGACCCAATTTGTAGTTTCAGCCATGACACCACTTCAACAGCCCACCACCTCCCATGGGCCAGCCTGGGCAAATCTCACTCTCCCACCAGACAGCACCGCTGACCACGTGCAGTCCCCTTATCCTGACGTCAAGAGATACTCCCAAGAGACAGTGCTGGGCATTTTGTTTCTTTTTTACAGAGGGATCTTAGGAGAGGTTTCTACTGCTGTGCTTCCCAGGCAGACATCCACAAGCCGAGAAATCCCCCCAGCTAATTGCTCATCAGCCAACATGCAGCAGCATAGATCACGTTAGGGCTGCCAACCTTCCCCGAGTCTGCTACCCACTCTGCCTACAAGACCCCTAATGCAGGTGAAGTACCTGTGCAAGCTACCTCCCCACCATAAAACTAAACCCTTCTAAATCCCAACCACTCCTCCTCCTCGTTTCATGCCCAGACCCCCCGCCTTTCTCCATAGAGCCAGATTCCTGACCCCTTCCTTTACTGTATGTGTGCAGGAGCACGTCATTCAACAGCATAAGGGGGAGAAAAGAGAACATCCATGGCTGGAAGAAACCTGAGACCCTCTTCCTGACACAATGATAGCTGACACACAACCACCAAATCATAAGGAAACCATTAGGGCTTGACGGATGCCCAAATTTAAGGAAGTAATTACAGAAGAACAAGCAACCTTCTCAGCATCATCATGCCAGAGCATTTGGAACCAATTCAGCCCACTCCTGAGTCCCTCTGCTAACTGACTTGCCAGTGGTTAGTGCAGCGCGTGATGATGTTCACATGTGGTTTCCTTAGTGCAATAATTACAGACCTAAAGTCTTCAGAGAAACTCATAACTGTTAACACCCTCTCAGCAGCAGGATGGCTGCAACATGGCTGGAAACCTGCTTAGCAATGACACAAACTGTCTTTCCAGGTGCTGCAGCCTGACCTTTACACCATGCATAATACATAGGCTAGACGTGTAAGATGAACCAGCACGAGAAACACTCGCCCCGCAGCCTCAGCTCACTGCGCAGTTAACAGGGCTGAAGCACAAAGTGGTGGATGGAAGAACCCTGAGAAGCAGAATCCTCTTTCAAGGATGCACCTGCCATGACTCTCTTCTCTCCATCTGTATCAATGGGCAAATCAACTAATTGGTACGATCCGATGTTAGTGACCTAACTCCTTATGGGAAACGCCAAGCGCAGTTAGCCAGGCAGGCAGATCTGACGGTGCTGCAGACTTGTTCTCCAGCCATGGACACCCGCTCTTCTATCCCTTTTCCCTTAGCGGGAGGTGGAGGGGAATACTGACCCCAAATTAGCATGCTGTGAATTAACCCATCTCTGCATTTTAATACAGAGAGATTTCAAATAGCATGCAATTATGGAGCTTAGAAATACACAAGGAAGGAAAGATATCGTCCTGACTGGAGATTTCAATCTAGACACCCTTTATAGTGACACAATAAAACCCACTAATTGATTCAGATCCACTTATTAGCATATATTAAGTATATTAGTAGCCCTTGGTTAAAAATACAACGCTTGCTACACTGTCATCAGAAATTTCTGTGTTTTAAACTCTGCTTAAAACAAGCCCCAAGAGCCCCACTCCAGAAATGATTTTGGGTGCTCTTAAAAAGTTCAGCTCGCACAGTCCGTGTCCTGTGTAACTGCAGCCAAGCAGAGAACCAAGCCTCTTGGAAGCATCCCGGGACTGCTACAAAGTGCCAGAGACAGACCCTGGGTTTCCACACCAACTGCTACGAAGATGTAACCAGCTAACCTAGTCGAGTCAGCTCGTACTGCTTCACTTTCTTCTTTAGTTTTATGGGTCCTACGTCCCAGCTCTCATCTTCAGCACCATCTAAAGGGCTTTCATCGCTGGACTCCTCTGGGCCCACTTCTCGGTAGTAGAGCTTATAGCCAGATATCTGGGCATGGTTGGCTGGGGGCTGCCACGTTATCAAGAGAGACTCCATCTTTGCTCGGACTTTTAATTCTGTTGGGGCAAATGGAACTAGAAGAAGAAAAAGACAAGAGAAAAATGTTCAGACACTTGTCTCCATTTCCCTGCTCTACTGAATCCTCCCTGTCCTTGGCAGCGAGGGAGGAGCATGAGGAGAGGCTGTGCTGTGAGTGGGATGTCTCCACTGTCTGACAGAGTGGCACAGTTACGCTCTATCATTGACTTCACCAGCCGGGTGATACAGGAAAAAACAATTTCACAAAGCCACTATGGGAATTTCTCAATGTATTCTGAGATAACATCATCTTTAACCACTGCTGGAGTCTGGCTTGGGCTCAGCTCTGTTTGGCAGAATTGTCTATCCGCTCCCAAATGTCCTAACATTGGGGTTTGGATTTTTTTGTTTGTTTCTTTCTTTTTTAAGAATTTTCACAGCTGCGCATGGAGGGAGGAAAGGCCAGCTACTCAGGCAAGCAGGAAGACACAGAATCATAGAACAGGTTGGGCTGGAAGGGACCTTTAAGGGTCACCTAGTCCAAGTCCCTGCAATAAGCAGCAACATCTTCAACTAGATCAGGTTGCTCAGAGCCCCAGCATACAGAGGCTACTCAACAGAAAGATAAAGGTGGATACTTTGGTCTAACCAAAACCAATGGTTATAATTCCCTAATGAAAACAAACATCTCCGCTCATGCCACAAGTTCCCCAATGTCCTGCAAACCCCACCCCGAAACCCAGGCATCACCCAGCCTCCTACCATGCGTCTGGTTGTCTCTGTCAGGAGTCCGATGCTGGGTCCACTCAGAAGGGGCCCCATAGCCCACGCTGGTGCTGGCTGCGATGCGAACTTTGTATATTTTGTTGGGATGGAGCGAGTAGAGAGTGATTTGTGTCTCATTTCCACCCACTTCAATGGAGGTAACTTGATCTGCTGGAACCAAGACGACACCATTGAAAACATGGTTTTCTCAGTCAAAAGAAAATACAACTGAGTAGCCAAACAGCCCAGCTACCCCCAACACGGTCTGCACGCCCCGGGCTGGCTCGGCTTTGCCCAGTGCAATCTCATGCCACCAGGAAAAACTAGAACTAAAGACCGGGCAGAGCCAATATCCTGACTGACAACCCCCTTCATCACGTTCAAAAACGCAGGTTGCCCTCAGCACCACTGAGCCTGCCTGGAGGGGAGCTGTCAGAAACCTTGCTGCTGCTAATGTGATGGCAGAATGTGCGCACAGCCGACGGTAGGTGATGATACATTCCAGTGCTGCTCATTGCTGTATTTAAATCCTCACCTTAATTTAAACCAGAACTGTCCAGCAGCCCTGCTTTCTGCAAAATTCACACCTTCACCCACGCCAGACTGAGGTTTTATCTCTCCCTCTTCAGCCCACCCAAGTTCATAAGGGAGATAACAGGAAATTTAAACTGAGAACGGCCTGGGATTTTCACAGTAACAACTAATTGGTCTTGCTGAAGATTTATATTGCCTATTTGGTGAGTGCCGAAGTCTTGCTTTTCAGCTTCACCCAGCGTAAACTCAGCTGGGAGCACTGTCCCTGCTATGGAACACCAAACCGCAGAGTATGATTCCCGGACTGCAAACATTTCCAAGGTTTTACAATGCCACAGAGCCACGTGCAGGCTCAGGGCAAAAAACCAAGGGCCAGGAGTCCCAGTACAGACTACTAATCCAGATCAAACACATGGGAACGTGTCCAGCACTTCACCATACTCCCCATCCTTCTCTTAGTAAGAATCATGACCCTGGGAATGAGAAGCTGCAGAGCTTTGACAGTTTTAAGAGCAAATACCCAAAAGGATTAGCAAAGCAAGCACGCGTGGAATTGGAACAGCCACATCCAGCACAGGGAAACATTACCATCCCTGCTGAAGGTTTCTTGGAGTGTCTGACAATAGAAATAAAATCGGATAAAACTCAACCTGGCCAGGATACTTGCTTTTTTCTACAAGGATCACTTTGATTAGACTCTATTTTAAAGGAATCAAATGCACTCACCCCTCTTCCCCAACTAGCATAAAGCTCTCCCCCCACAGCACACAGTGCAGATGGCACCAAAGGATTGCTCATGCAGACATTCACGGGGTGGCACAAACACGCGAGCATCAGACCATTCCCCTGGGGACACAGGCTCCTCCACAATCACGGAAAAAGGCACCCCGAAGCAGTGTGAAGTAGCACAGCACCAGCACTGCTGTGACCACCACCAGCAGCGCCAGGGTAAGAGAGGGCTGTTCTCCTCCCTTGGGTAAAAAGGGGTCCCTTCGTTTTCAGCCTTGCACCTCTTCCCCTCGACACGACATGCTGTTAACGCTGCTGGAGCAGAAGACACAACCCGCCCCCAACGGTGCTTCCCTCACCTTCCTTGAGGGTGCAGTAGTCAATCTTGTACTTCGTTATCCTGCCGTTACTCAGCTCTGGAGGAGGAGGCAGCCACGTCACACGGATGTCACCAGGAGTCATGCTCGACAGGGACAGCTGAGGGGCAGCACTAGGAACTGGGCAGAAGCAACAATGGGAAGTCAGCAAAGACCCGGACAAGACCTCAACACATCTCTGCCAGCCCTCTCAGCTGGCTGGAGGCCACTACCTGGTCTTGGCCCTGTTCAGCCACTGGTGACATGCTGTCTGTCACGGGGGGAACCAATACCCCGCAGCTCTTCGACAGCTCAGGTCATCAGCAGGGTGTCTGGGGAGGGGAGACGGTGGGCTCTTCAGCTCAAACTGGCTGATGAGAGCCTGCTGGCCACACCACACTACCCTCCAGGGAAGCAAAATCTAAGTGACCCTGTGTCCACCGCAAACTGGGCAGGTTAGCACAGACCAGCTAATCGGCTTACACTGTACTGTGGAGCACGAAGGAGACGCTAGAGCAAATGGCTCATAGATCCAGACTTCAGTCCGGGAATCTCCATTCCCTCGAGAATCACAGCTCTGTGCTGCAAGCAGCTTTCCTGCTTTCAGCTCGGCTTTTCAGGCTTCAGACACATACACGTGGGACCACACGGTTCACCACATCAGGAGTATTAAAAGCACACAATGCACCCTGCAGCATAGCAGGGGCTTGCACGAGGTCTGCCAAAAACATCGCTCTTTGCCTCTGTCCTGCAGCCTGTTGAAAGCTGCACATGTCCTCCCCTGTTGGGCAGCTGTCCTTCTGGCACTCTGCCTTTATTGCTCGCAAAACGCTACGTGATAAATGCTAAAATCAACACAAACTACTGGCTCTTAAGGGACCCAACCTCAAGGCTACTCCCAACACTACAAATTGCAATAGATGTCTGTCTTCAGAGTTGAAATCAAGTCTGGCCCAGAGTCAAGTTTGGAGCAATATCACACTAGCTAGGTGAAAGCCCAGAGGAGCTGACTGCAGTTCCCACAGGATCCTCATGGGCCCCAGTGTCAGAGAGGTCATTTTCATGCTCTTCATCACCCAAGCTGATGATCAGCCCAGGGTGCTTTGGTTTTGCTTGCTTGCTTTGTTTGTTTTTTTTTTTTAAAAGGGCTTCTGAAAATAAGCTGTAGGAGTAGCAGGTTTAGGTTTCTAGGAGCTGATACTATTCTCCATAACATAGTCAATGCTCACCATGAAACAGGCCAAGAACATTTTTTAGGCACCAATACCCATCTAATTCAACGCACCGTCCTCTAGGGTCTGAACAACGATGGAAGAGGATGTCCGGCTGGCTCCGAGCTGAGAATACGCGACCACGTAGAAGACATAGTTGGTATTGGGTTCCAGGTCCTTGACTTGCAACTCAGTGGTATCATTATTGACAGCAAACTGGTATTCCACGTTATCTGTTCCTAGAGCCAAGGAAACACTGATCAGCAGGTCAGTGAACTGCCAAGACACTCCTCGAAAAATCACTTAACTCACAAGGTCCATAGTGTACATCCACCTTAAAAATCACTATGTCTTAGCCAATTTCCCCAGCACCTGCATCTCCACCTCTTATGTGAACTCTTTGGGCAGAAACATTCAATGCCTCAACGTTAACATCTCCATTTTGACTCAAGCTTCTTAATCCATGCTAAGGCAGCTGAAGTTACCAGCTTAATTTTCAGAGGAGCTCTGGCAACAGTTCAGCAAGAGTATTGGCTTGCTGACTGTTTGGGAAGACAGACCCCAAGAGACCCAAGTGCCTCACTCCAGATTCTGGATGTGAATAATTCAGTGATTACCCCTGTACACAACGTAGCTGTTTAATTTCTCCATTAATAATCACACCCTTTGCGTATAAAATCAGTGTTTTAGAGGAAAAAATAAAGAACAGAAATAAATTTCCAGAAGTCCCTGGTCCCACTAGAACCCAGACAACTTAGCTACATGGATATGCTACTGCTGGTCAACACGTTAGTATATGTCAGCTAATCCACAGGCACTGTCACAGGCTGATGCTGGCCCCAAGAAAAAATTCCTCTGCCTGCAATGAAAAGGGCTAAACTAACTGGAATTGCCTCACACTTGTCACTAGCTGGGAAAGAAAGCCAACCTGTGCCTTGTGTCTTGTACCTGCAACACAGCTGTGTTGCACAGGCAGATAACACCTACCCACAGCCCGCTGGTAATGTAACGAGAAGCCAATGATCTGCTCGCTGTTGTACTCTGGCCGCTCCCAGGACACAAGGACTGTGGTGCTGGAGAGGGACACGGCTGACACTTTCTTGGGAGCGCTGGGCAAACCCTCCCGCACGATCACTGAGAGCTTGGCAGTGGCACAAGCCATGCCTAAGCTGTTCTCAGCCACGCACTGGTAGTAGCCAGCATCCTCCAGCCCGATCTGATTGATCACGAGGCTCCCGCTGCTCTGCACCTTCACCCGCCCGTTGGAGAGGATGGCCTCGCCGTTCTTCAGCCAGTGAACGGTTGGAGCTGGCTCACCCTCTGCCTTGCAGACAAACCGGGCCGTGCTGGCTCGGGTGCGTGAGATGGTTTCAGGAGCCTGGGAGATGCTGGGTGTAGCTGGAAGGAGACAGGACAAATTAATGCAGGAAGGAGGAGGAAAAGATAGCAAAGCAAATCCCTTCTCCTCCCCACTCGGTGCTATGTTTTATTCAGTAGCAGCTTTGCTTACAAGATAGGATTTGCCAGGCAGACTCTAGAGGCTTAATTTAGACTCTGTCCAAAAGGAAAAATAAATTCTGTATCAATCATGTGCTGCGTTCCCTGATCCTAGGCTGTTCTCCCTGCTGGCTTCCACGATACTGAAAGTTAATTGCTGATACAGATTTCCATGGGGGAGCCTTGGTGAACAAGAATAAGGCACAAAACGGTTCAGCAAACGCAAGGAACTAAACCCCACATTAAAGAGGTGACACTGCCACTGAGAGCTATCCCAACCCAGGGCCTCCTGGCTCTAACCTGGCTCCCATCTTACCCAGCACGGGCCACAAACGCAACTTCTTGGAGAGCTCCTGGATGTTGGTCCAGGTAATCTACAGCTACCTGGCACTTTTATCCTGCTCTCTACTCACCAAGGACCCGGAGCTCAGCTGCAGCTGTAACAAACTGCCTGGTCTGGGGTTTGTTAGCACGGCAGACGTACACCCCTGAGTGATGGGGCTGGCTGGAAGGAATGAGGAGATTTGTCCGGCCCAGCACAATCACATCTGTGGAAACGGGCTTTCCATCTGCAGGAAGAAACATGCACAAATGTGGGAGGAAGCCCCAAGCTGCCCCTTAGGAGGGCTTGTAAACAGCATGCCCACTAGAGCCAGGATCACAGCTGGGGAGCAGAGAGACCCCCAAATCCCAAACCCCAGCCCAGAGGAGGATTCCTGCTGGGACACTCCTCAGTGCTTGAGCGAGCGTCAGCCAGCCCAAGCCAACACTGGCCCAAGGTTTAGTTTAGCCTGTAATAACTGCAAACGTTCTGGTTTGGATCCAAATAGTCTCTGATGCCCAGGGCGTGCCTGCAATGAGACCCCCTAGGAATAGCACATTCAAGGAAAAGCTACGCTAACACACATTTTGGAAAAGCTGCTGGATCTGCCTGCTGACCCCCAGGCATGAAAACACATATCTCCTCTCCTCACTCTTTAATGCAAATATCAGCAAGAGCACTGAATCACTCACAACTCGGGGGTTCTTCCCTCCTCTGGGTCCTGGCCATGAACCCAAATTTACTGAGCTTCCCGACTCCTCCTTTGCCCCCAGCTTGGCTCCTGACCTGTAAGGTATCAGGAAGACACCATGTTCTCCTTGGGGCTCTGGTGCTTAGGTCAGAGACACAGGCTGTGAGCTGCCCTCATTCTCCTGGCTAGATGAGTAGGGAAGGAGGAAAGGGTGGCTCCAGCCCCCCAGGCAGAAGCTGAGCCGTCCTACAACTTCAAATAGCCTTAGGCTCCCCAGCATGCCATGGACAAGGCAGCTGCTGGGCACCGCTTATTCTCAGCACTGCTCTGATGGGAGAAACATGGGGACCTTGGTGTTGGTACCTCTGAATGAGCGTGCAAAGCCAAGAGCTGGGGACAGAGTACGGGCAAGCACAGTCTGGCCACGGAAAGGCTCGGACGGGAGGTCAAGAACCAATGGCCAGCTCTTGGCATGAGTTAGTGGGTGGGGACAGCCAGCTGGCTTGTGCAGTACCTGTGCAACACCAGACCTTGTCCCTCTTCACCTGCAGAAGCACAAATGTCTGTCGGACAACAGAAAATCAGTACTCGCCTGCCTTTGCCTCTCACAGATTCAGCTGAGCCTGTATCTCACGACAGAAGTAAACTCTCCACCTCCACTGTGAGCAGCTGCACCTACTTAGCACCATCAGCAGGGAACGCAGCTGAGATCAGATTCTCTGCCCCCTCCATCCATTTTGGGGGTCTTCAGATGGCCTCACAGTTCAGTGGCTGCACGCTGAGGAGGAGAAAATCTGTGCATCCCATTTGCACTGGAGCGGTTTGAAAATCTGACTCCAGATGGTAGCAATTAGCTGACACCACCAAAGGTGGCAAGAGCCAAACTGGCAACCTGGAGGTACAATCCTCGGTGTTACCTACATGACTAATTGTCCAGTAACCCAGCCTGTTCCTTAACAGTCTTGGAAAGGAACAGGCTTGTATAACGCGGAACTGTTAGCACAGTTAATCCATCTTTTCTAATTTGAAGAGTCCACACCGGGAAGCAGAGGGGGACCAAGCAAACATTTTAAAATAAAGCATGCAAGGAACTGTTTCACCAGCCTTTCCCCCTTTTTCCTCCTCTTGCCCTCATCCAAAAGACTTTCATAGGGATAATTAACTCTAATAATACCTACTCTCCACCAGTCGCTCTCAGTAAAACTATGAATGAGTGATCTAGCATAGGAAAGCTGAGTATTTCCAAATACTCAGTTCAAATTGTGAAGTGCACAGGATAAACCAGAAACATTTTTGCCAGAACATTTAATCCTTACTGATTTCATTTCCAAAGTTGCGTCCTCTGAGATTATTTTTTTTTTTTGGCTCCTTTTTTGTGGGGAAGAGGAAATATTTGTATACACGNGATTTAATTAGTAATTCCAGTTTAGCAAGGACACCCTACACTGCGACACTACCTGCGTCATTAGATACCAACGTAACAAGCACCCTTCCTGTCCCACCTTTTAATAGATTTTTAAAATAAAGAGTCCACAGATTCCTCTTGACAACAAAAGCTTAATTCTGTCCCTCACACTCACCCTGTCGTATCCAGGAGACAAAGGGGGTGGGATCAGCAGCCGCCATGCACTCCATCACCACGCTCTCCCCAGCCACCACCGTGGTGTTCTCCGGAGCAGCGACGATGGTGACATCTCCTCCTGCTGACTGGGAACCTGATGTCAAAAATAAAAGAAAAGTCTGTCCTTCCAAAGCATAAAGTCCCCAGGAAAGCACAGAATGCAGAGCCCAGACACCCCAGCCGTGCTTCCTCAGGTAGTCTCCTATGTGGTAATGGCTCGCGCCTAGTTGGAGAAGAGTGTATCTTGCTTTTACATGACTACAGTATCTTTGCTAAAGAAATGAACAAAGGGGTGCCCTGCAGGTTTACGCTAATCATGCTGGCCCTAGAAAAAATTAATATCAGGATTTTCACATGGAAAGTAAATAGAGTTTCAGCCCAGGACCTTCATCAACTGTTGCTAACTAGGTGTTTGTTAATTAGATGAAATAAGACACCGCTATCTTCAAACAGAGCAACAGCAAAACAACACACCCTTTGCCAAGGTGTTGTAACAGCTCAGAAAGAATCTGATAATTTGGTTAAAGAAATTCTAACACCCAGATGCTGTACTGTAAACCGCAACAAAGAGAGGTCAAGCCTCTGTGTCCAGGCCTCCACCTGACGACACAAAGACTAAATCAGTCATTACACATCTGGAGGAGAGCATGCTAGTTAGCTTATACGTGCACGGACAACAGCCAACGTGTAAATCAAGCAACATTCGCAGGAAGATCTATAGGCTGCATTGCACAATATCTTGAGAATGAGATGAGGGTTTTTTGCTTGAAATGAACCTTCTGCCTGTGTCTGCCCACTGCTGAGCAGAGGTTAAGGGAAGGTTAAGGAAATGCCTTTGCAGCAGCCAAATTTCTGTTGTCAGATGAAAACAACTGCAGCACTCTTGAGCAGACCAGACTGTTCATGACCCTCAACAGCAGCAACCCTATTCTTCCAGCTCACCCAAATATGTCTAACTCTGAGGGACACTTTTGTTGTTGTCCTCATGAAAGGAGAAATAAGTGCAAAGGAGTATAAGTAATTCTTAGGCCTGCTTCAAGTGCTCCCATGATCTAGCAGAGAAAGCTGTTGGCAGCAGGTCTCAAACAAATAAAAGCAAGATCTTTCTGCACATACAAACTCTGTCTCAAGATGCCGCAGAGTTCAAAAACCAAGAGGTTCAGACAAGCTCATGAAGGACACATTTACCAGGACTGTTAAATACGAAGGACTCACTGCAGGTCCCCAGCCCAAGATGTTCCCACATCCCTGACTGTCAGATGTTGAGGGAGATGCCCAGAGAAAGCACTATGTTCCCCCTGCCCAGTTTTTTTTACATGCTTTCCTCTAGCATCTGCTGTGGTCACTTTTGGAGATGGCACTGCAGTGGCTGGACCTCTGGCGTGACCCACCCTGGCCATTCACGTGGCATCCAAGCAACACGCAGTCATACTTGACTTTCTTGTGAATAGAAACCAGAGAGGCTTTGGCCTCAACAAGCCGGTCTGCCTGCAAGGCAGGAGGCTACACATCGCTGCACCGAACACGCTGCGCTCAGCCCATCTCCAGGCTCGTTGCCATTTAGTCTACCACAGAAGTCTTGCCAAAGAGAGTTGGTTCAACACTGAAATCTTCCTGCAGCCCATACGTGCATGAAAGGGATTTCCATCTGTAGTATTACATGAGTACAGTTTAAAAGGAGCTAGTAAAATCCCCAAGGCACTGAAGGAAAACAGGAGAGAGCAGGAGCCAGTGCTTGTCCAGCAGATGGAAGCAGAGACCAAGGAGCACCCGCGGTCCCCCACCTGGGGCAATGGCTGGACCATACTAAACTGCAACCCCAGCCCTGGGCAAACACCAGCAACAAGAGCTGCCATGGGGCACGAACGAAAAGCCAAGCCAGCTATCCTCCTTCCAGTGGAACAAGCACACTACATGGAGGGCCTGGTGTGTACAGGCACACACAATCTCCTTTTGTGCTTACAGCATGGTCTGAGTTGGCCAGGGCTTTGCTACGTTCATGTACGTTAGCTGTTCACAGCGTTCATGCCTACAGGCACTTTCAGCCTCACAGCCATCACGTCCAGCCACAGCAGAACAACTTGGGGGACAGAACAGGCACAAGAAGAAACCACACCAGACTATGGATTCAGAGGCCTCACTGACAAACAGATCAAAGTCCTGGACTCTCTTAACTGCGGTGCCAAGGCTTGAGAACTAGAGAGACAGAAAATGGGCTTAATGCAAAAACAGGCACAAGAGCTGAAGGATCAGAGAAACACAAGGTTCTCTGGAACAGCAGCTTTCTTTTAGCTCCAGCTCCAGTTCAACAAAGCACTAAAATCCACGAGTAATCAGTAGTCCTGCAAAACAACTTAGTGCAGGGACTCCAGCGAGACCCAGCTGGATGGGTGAGGCTGCCCAGCACATTGCTCACGTGAGGCCTCTACCCTTTCTCTACCCCATATGGCAGAGAGGGATGAGGTAACATCGGAGAAAGAACAAGGAGCAGGAGCTTTCCAGGATTTACAAGGAAACACATGAAAAAGCACCAGAAGCAAAGGAAAAAGCTTATACAGCAGCCATCACAGGGAAAGCCACATTGCTGAGAAGACACTGGAGAATCCAACAAGTTGTGATGAGATTGGTTTTAAGAGTGAGCTGGAGAAAGAGGTGCAAAGGAGCCAGGTGAGGAGTTGCTCTCTGCTGAGGGGCTAGCAGCATGGCTGGACATGGCTGCACATCCCCACGGACCATGGGCTCAGGCCCCGCTCACCCTGCAGAGGGCTCAGCGAGCCTCATCTGCCCACCCTGGAGACCCATTACCCATTGTGGGGTAAAAGCAGCTTTTGATGAAAATGGACAGGGCAGCAGCCTACACCCCAGGTCCTGGGAGCAGGAGTATATGGGGACAGACTTCCAGCCTACCACGGGAATAAGCTTCTTTACCCAACACCACCGGCTGCTGGCGTATCTGCTGGGCAGGACATGGCTGAAACGCCTCTGTGTGCATAAAGCTGTCCTTTTCTGCAGTGCTGGGGGAAAAAAACCATAAATCTAGAATAAAAAAACAACACCAGCCAGATGGCAATATATTCTCTGCCAGCTTTCCAAGCTTTCTTGGAAGGGCTACCAGGCTTAGGGCAGAGGAAGAGGGAAAGCTCCTCAAGCTTGACTTAAGCACTCATCTGTTGCACTCAGGTGCATGGCCCCAGGTGCCGGCTGGCAAAGGCACCTTACCGGTTATAGAAATTTCACATGAAGGCATTTGTTCCAGATCACTCAGTCCCTTGACAGCTGCCTTGTAGTCCTGTCAGTCACCAGGAAAGGGATTTCACAAGCTGCACAAACCCTCACTCTGAAACGGCCGCAGCAGCCATCAGCCCAGCTCTGCAATCTCCTGGTTTAGCAGAGCCACCGTGAAGCGCTGCTGTAAAGGCACAGCCTATAGCTCCACTATTCCTTAGGGCCTTGCATTTCTCCTGGCTGGGGAAGGGCCAACGAAACGCTTCCCTGCCCTCCCCCTGCACAGTCCCGCAGCAGCGCCACACGCCGCCCTTCTCTCCGATGCTGCCTGGCCCACACCCTGGGTGCTCGGGAGGGGAAAGAGCAAGGAGCTCGCTGGTGGCCAGGTAACCAGCCAGCAGAAACCAGGCCTGGCAACCCAAAAGGGCTGACGACTAGCTACTTACTCGCTCCGTACTGACTCTGCAGAAGGTATAAAGAGAGCTGATACTGGGGCTTCCTAACAGTCAAATCCAAGGGACTCTGACAACCAAGAGCGGCAACAGCCATAGGGATCTGTAGCTCAAACATCCATTTCTGCTTCCTTCTCCCTCGGCCAAAACTCTGGTTTCAGCCTTGAAAAACTATTGGGAAAACATATTAGCCCAGACCCCACGTCTGTTTGTTGCTGGTTATCATGGAAATTATATTACAAAACCAAACAGTTCTGCTTGCTTTCCCAGTACATTCCTGGGTGTGTGCATGGATGAATGCCCCATACACCTCTTGCACACACAAAAACATTTCTCTTCAGCTTTGTATTTCACTGTGGGTCTGTCAGAGCAAGTCTACAATTCAAGCTCTTCTTAAAACTAAGCCCCCTTTAGACCACAATTTTTGCCTGCCACCTCAATAGCCTGGTCGGATAGGATGGATCGCAGGTTAACCGCTACCAACCTGCAAAGGTTTCGTTTGGTTTGAAGAGTTCCCAAGAACAGTACTAAGCTTACCAGGAAAACCTCCACACAGGGGATTCCGACAAACATCAAAGAGTAAAACCAACGTGAGTTTTTTGTCTCTACAGCCATTAAGATAATTTCAGGTCAAGAGGGAATATTGTTAGAACCAAAGGAAAAAAGAGCTGCAGTTTCCAAGACATCTTTCACTGCCTGAACAAAGCAGGTCAGTGAATGCACCTGCGCCATGCTGGCCATTCTGTGGCACTAAAAGCTTTCACAGTGCTGCTATTTAAAACTTTGTCTTTGAGATTCCCCCGCCCCCCAGCTTCGTTTTGTCTCTCCAAGCTCCAAGTAGCAAAGCTGCTCCAGGCAAAAGCTTTGCACAGCCCAAGGCACAACCCGTGGATTCATATCAAAACTCGCTGTCACTGATGGCCTTTGTGGACTTTTTGCCCTTCTGAATCAGATGGATCAATTTTACACTCTTTTACTGAAAAAACACCAAACGTGGCTCTGGGATGACTCGGAACAGTGCACTAGGACTGAGAGAAATCCTCTGGGCACTGAGAAGAGTTAGAGATGAAGGCTCTTTTCCTGCATGGTCCGTCAAGCTGTGCACAGGCTTGTGTTTGAACAGCGAGACGGCAAGGGTGCCATCACGGAGCAAGAGACAAGACTTCCTGATAATCTGCAGAACTATTTCAAAATATTCCGCCAGGTTTTATTGTTTATGAACAACTCACCAGAGCAGACTTCTCAGTTTCTGAGCTTTTACGCTTTTCTGTCATGAGACAGGGAAGTCGGGCCAAATTCGGGTGCTCCACTTTTTTGTACCATTGCTCTCGCAGGCATCTCTCAGCATCTGGAGCTGGGTTCCAGGGCCAGGTGGTGGGCGGGCACAGAGGAAATACAACAAATCGCTTATCATCGGCTTTGCTATAAAACCAAAAGGAGCTGGGAAGGGGAGCACAGGGAACCTTGGGACAGGCAAGCGAGCACACCAGACAGATCTCAGCACATAGGCTGCCTAACCTCTAAAAATCCGATCTGTATCATTTCAAAGCGAAGGGGAACTCTAAGCAGGGATGTGAAGGGAGGCACCACGGGGAGCTGCTTGGGATAAAGCTCAAAATGTTTATTTGAAGTTAGAGCTTGAGTTATAACATACACGAGTGATTTCAAACTCCAGGAGT
>VZTL01053416.1:1626-33016 GCA_013400535.1 Scopus umbretta | reverse complement strand
CGGGGCGGGCAACCCCGAAAGGGCACGGCGGGGGACGGCAGGCAAGGAGAGAGGTGGGAGGGAGAGGAAGGCAACAGGGCTTTGGTGAAGGAGGCAGAGGGCACCCGGGCAGGAAAGGGGGCGGCTGGGAGACAGGAACAGCCCAGAGAAGGCAAAGGAACGCGTCAGTACGTTTAGAGGAGAAACAGGAGACTTCAGAAACCTGAGGTGGAAAGAAAGCTTGGGAATGGAGGAATAAGAACACAAAATGATTTTGTTGGAGGAAGAGGACAGATCGCAAAGGTTTTGGTAAAGTGGAGAAATGAATGAGGAACAGACAAGACTTCCCATGGTAGGGATAGCAACTGCTCTGGTCAGGCTCAGAGCGGTGCAGAAGGGACGTGGGATTGGGCTGGGAAGGCAAGGAAAGCTCTGTGGTGTGGTCTCAGAAACTGTGCCCAGGGGAGACTCGTACTCAGGACTACAGATGCCTGAGATATACTGGAAGGAAAGCACCAGCAAATTCGAGGGCTCTCACCACAACTCTATACACTATACTAGCTGTAAGACACTAGCTACATACAAGTTGTGAGAGCTACAAGGAATTATTGTAGAGTAGCTTATGTCCTGCAAAGTCCCATCCCTGCTTCAACTGTTGTCTTATTCATGCTCTATCCCATAAATTGCTCATCAAAGCCACCTAACTCTGGAAAGCAAGCACTCGACAGAATCACAATGTATGCTTGTGTGGTGGATTCACCCTGGCTGGATGCCAGGGGCCCACCAAAGCTTCTCTGTCGCACCCCTCCTCAGCTGGACAGGGGAGGGAAAATATAACAAAAGGCTCATGGGTCAGAATAAACACAGGGAGAGATCACTCAGCAATTACCATCACAGGTAAAACAGACTCAACTTGGGAAAAATCAGTTTAATTTATTGCCAATCAAATCAGAGTAGGGTAATGAGAAATAAAACCAAATCTTAAAATACCTTCCACCCACCCCTCCCTTCTTTCCAGGGTCAACTTCACTCCTCATTTTCTCTACTTCCTCCCCCTAGGGGTGCAGGGGGACAGGGAATGGGGGCTGCGGTCAGTTCATCACACATTGTCTCTGCCACTCCTCCTTCCTCAAGGGAGGACTCCTCACACTCTTCCCCTGCTCCAGCGTGGGGTCCCTCCTGTGGGAGACAGTCCTCCATGAACTTCTCCAATGTGGGTCCTTCTCACAGGATATAGTTCTTCGCAAACTGCTCCATCGTGGGTCCCTTCCACAGGGTGCAGTCCTTCAGGAGCAGACTGCTCCAGTGTGGGTCCCCCATGGGGTCACAAGTCCTGCCAGAAAAGCTGTTCCAGCATGGGCTCCTCTCTCCACAGGTCCACAGGTCCTGCCAGGAGCCTGCTCCAGCGCAGGGTTCCCATAGGGTCACAGCCTCCTTCGGGCATCCACTTGCTCCAGCATGGGGTCCTCCATGGATTGCAGGTGGATATCTGCTCCACCATTAACCTCCATGGGCTGCAGGGGGACAGCCTGCCTCACCATGGTCTTCATCACAGGCTGCAGGGGAATCTCTGCTCTGGCACCTGGAGCACCTCCTCCCCCTCCTTCTTGAGTGACCTTGGAGTCTGCAGAGTTGTTCCTCTCACATATTCTTACTCCTCTCTCTGCCTGCAGTCGCACAGGGCTTTTTTCCCCTGTCTTAAACATGTTATCCCAGAGGTGCTACCAGTGTCGCTGATTGTCTCGGCCTTGGCCAGCGGTGGGTTCATCTTGGAGCCGGCTGGCATTGGCTGTATTGGACACGGGGGAAGCTTCTAGCAGGTTCTCACAAGGCACCGCTGTAGGCCCCCTGCTACCAAAACCTTGCCACGCAAATCCAATACAGCTTGTTAATCACTTGACTTTGTGAGGGTTGTCATGACAAAGCGCAAGCATAGCCTGCTCTAATGAAATGGTGGGAGTGTTAGTTGAATACTGACTGCCAAAGAGCAAGACTAGGGTCCATCCTACTCAACATCATGTAACACTTAGAAGACATCACAGTCATTGGGTAAAATCATTTGTGTTTGGGTCTTTAGCATTATTCCTTTCCGTTATCTTTCTCTAGATGTATTACTAGAAGCATGATTCATTGAGCACATCGTTTTGAGTAGATCAGATGCAAGATTCCCTCCTCTTTCTTCCAACCATACACACAGAAAAAGTGGGATGGGACACAAGAGACAAGAACCCAAGTCCCATTCCAAACCTCAGATATAACACATCATCTGCTAAAGGAGGCTGGAAGTAGACATTTACTGTTCCACTTCATCCAGACAAAAAGTTTTCAAGTTGTATCAGTTGGTACAAAGTTCTAATGCTCTTTTTGATTGCTTATCTAATTAGTTATGGAATCTGCTTTCCTGTAATCTCTACTGTGAGCTGAAATGGAACAAGCATAAAGAAAAAGCAGGCAAAATCAGCAATAAAATAATTTTGCATACCAGACAAATACACACAGCAAAAATTTTTGCTAGCATTCAGTTGTTTCTATCTTTCTACAGAAGATTTTTTGGTGAGGAATTCAGCTATTATAAGTCACTTCTGTTAGTCAGGGGGAGAATCCTCCATCCCCAGTGTGTTAACTGTTCCAAAAAATGTTTGCTACGTATGCACAGTAAGGTTTTCCTGCAAACAGCTCAAAAGCACTTTCAGTATATGATACAAGGCTTGACCATGCTTCCTGATACACAGCTGGGAGCACGCCACAACCTGTCTTGTGAAATCAGCTGTGTACACTGCAGCTGACTTTTTTTAAAGGTGCACTGCTGTGCTGAGTGCCCAAACGGCCACCACCTGGAGCCAAATATTCAATAGAGTGCAGAGAGGTTTAACTATCAACATGAATGGGAATTACATTTAATCCTGGCCAAAATCATCTACATTTATAGCAGTCAGACTTACAAAGACTGCAAAGGTATAGAAGGAACTTTAAAAGCTATAAGATTTTAGTTTGCCAATTAAAAAAAAAAATAAAAAAACCCAAAACCTATATGCGGCAAGCCACAACAGAAGTCCATAATGCAACATCCCGCTTTCTGCAAGGTTAGAAATATGACCTATGGACTCACAGGTGGAAATAGCATATGTATAAACACAACAACATAATTCAGAGGACGGTCTTTTCATACAGTGAACTAGTAAGAATTTGAGGAAGCTAAAATTGGAAAACATTGCTTTTTAAGTATTACCCTATTATTAAGAATCCGTAATACAACTGATTTGGTGGTGGTACCTAGAAAGCAGGTTTGCAAGGTAGATGCTGTACAGGAAGACACATCTCTTCTCAGCTAACTTATAGTCTAAATAAATAAGCCACAAATAAGATAAGAGAAATGAAAAGGGACAAATGTTACCCCATTCCACAGGCAGGGAGCTGACGTACAAAAGATGAAGAGACTTCATGAATAGATAACGCTATATTGGTGTCAGAATCAAAAACTAATTTCAAGCTCTGGTACCTTAATCAAAAACTGTTCTCCTTTTTACTTGATTGCATTTGTTTATTGACATGACAACCTGGGTGTTCTACAGTCTTCTGGTGGTGTCTTATACAGGCGATGGATGTAGATGGATAGAAATATTTACAAACAATAGTTATGTTGTAGCACTATGGAGAAATGTAAAGTAAATAATTGCCATTAAGTCCTACCTTTTATGCTGCATTGCAACCAGGTGTGTCCTTTGACTTCTACAGCCTTTACCAGGATTCAAGAAAGCAAGTTGAAAATCCTTTACTCATTTTACTCTTTCTGTCTAATCATTGCGTAATCGAAGGAGTATATCTTTCAGGTTTTGCCTATATACATTTTTGACAGAACCATTACAGTAGGGAAATGTATTATTTAGTCCCAAGCAGGACATTGCTGAAGGATTACCTCTGACCTGAGATCCATCCATTCACATGTCTAGAACCACCACTTTGATCTGACATGTTTTATTGGTCTTATAAAATAGAAATTCTAAAACAAGGGGGAAAAGGTCATAGCCATGCATTCACTGAGAATTATTGACACAGACCTGGCATCAGAGGTAGTCAATCAGAAAGATCCATTTGAGTCTAGAGATGTAAAGATTATTTTTATCATAATTTCCCCAATGTGGATTCAAGATACTGGTGCAGGAGAGGATTTAACCCTGACAGACGGAGTTTGCGGAAGAAATCTGGGTAGGTCCAAGGTCATGGTCAATCCTGCCTCATGATATATCAGGATATTTAGCTGGGAGTTTTAACTATCATGATGAGCATATTTTCTGAATAAAAGTTATGAATAGCATGGTGAATATCAGTTTTTCTGAGTAACAAAGAAGAGATAGTGTAGCAGTAATATTGAGGTACAAAGTGGTATTACTCTATCGTTAAGGATATTAGACTCCATTAATTAAAAAACAAATTAAGCATCAAAAATAACGGAAATCATGAAAGAGGATTCTTTTTCAACATTATAAAAGTCACTTTGGCATCCATACAAAAGATTTCAGTACATAAATGTACATAATTCAGATCCTATAGCAAACTCCATTGTAGCATTTATTACAGGATCAGGGTCTAAGGTTCACTGTTCTTTATTGCTTTACTTTAGGACATGTTTGCATTACACCGAAAATGGGAAGCACATAATCTGATTGGGTCCATAATGCCATGATTCAAACAATGTTAAATTTAATGTGTAGTTAAAAATAACTAAATACATTTATAAATAAGCCACAGGAATCTAGATTTGATTACATTTAGAAGCTGTTTATGTATTACCAAAGAAAATGGCAATACGTTTTCCTGTTGGGAAAACAAAAGGGAAAGGAGCATATATACATTTTTAAAGAAGAAAATAGATTTAAAAGATAGCATTATAGAGCATGCATTCTAATATGATACATAAAAGTCTGGTATTGCAATCACAGGGTAGAGAAATAAGTATCCAATTCTTCAACAGAATGGAAGTAAAATTTGGTTATGCTAGTCATATAAAGTAATGATTTTTATGTGTGCCAAATGCAGCAGCAATGACACTGAGGTAATTTATGTTTCTTCAAACAAGCTTGAACTAGGCCTAGGGCCTTTCTGATTATTTGCTCTTTTGCTCCACGGGTTTAAACTTGACTTGAACTTTAGAGGACCTGAACAGAATGATGTAGCATCTTGCTACTGCTACCACAGGTTCCACTGCCTCTCTCGAAGTTTGCAAGCGTTTCTCTAGAGACTTATTCAGGTCAGGAGCTTTTAATAAATAAGTAGGGTGGCTATCAAGTAGAATAGAACAAACAGCCTGAGAAATGAGTATAAATATAAACATTACTTTCCATATATGCTGCAACTGCTAATGTGTTAATTAAACAGAAGAAAATAGACTTAAATTATTTATTCTGAATAAATGAACCATCTGAATAATAAATAAATGTGTTCTGTAATCATTGGGAAGTTTTTTAAACAAAAGGCTATTTTGCAGCAGGAAGAATCACATGAAAGGTGGAGAAGGAACTGTATTTGTTTAAACAGCATTAAGAACCCAGCTGAAGCCAAATAGCTATAATGTTGGAAATTAACACTGCTGACAGTCTATTGCATTGTACCTTATAATTTGTGTATAATGTTGTAACTCCTATTTAAGAATGCAGATTCGAACTCTGGAAGTATGTGTAACCCTACATTTTCTTATCAGTATAATGGAAAATGTGCAACTAGTTCCTCAGCTTTGATACTCGAAGCCTTAACACTGAAACCCTCTGCCTTTACGCTCACTGCTTTTGTCATGCTCTTAAATTGCAAGAGACATCAGTCTTATTTTGGGCTCCATAAGAGGCACGTGGTTTTAATTGTTATTTCAGAAGCAATACTTTTTAAAAAAATGTTATGAACCTTGCTTGGTTTTTATAGTGAGAGACCACCAAATAAAATCATGTTACATGTTAAGTTAATCTCAATCATATCAAAATAGCCCTTTGATGGACACCTGTATAAAAGACTTGTGTCTGGCAGAACATGAAGATGGCAATTTGGTAGGAGATATGACTCAGATCTGAGGTAACAACCTATTACAGTTGTGCTCCTGGATGTGCTTTGGAATGAACTGTATAACAAGTCTTGACAGCATGTTCTCTTTAACAATCCTGCGGTATGTTTTGCAAGAGCAGGGATCTTCTACCCAAATTCCTTCCTGGCTGACTAGATACCACCTACCTAACTTCCCCATAAAATTTTAGTTGCAGATTGTACTCTTCCATGTTCACAGACACAATGATTTTATGCACAACAGTGTGTTGACTCTCTAGATAAAGGAAGCAACACTATTTAGGTAATCAACTGATGGAATCCACAGAGGATTGCTTGACTCTGTATTAGCCTTTTTATTGTTTTTCTCTTAACAAAAATAAGGTTCTCACTCTATTTTAGTATTTATCAATAAGATAACACCTGCTACGTGTTTGCCTTTTCATTTTCAGTGCTGAGATGAATTACAGAGTACTGTCATCCTCCTTTTCTGTTATCTGGTTTGGATCTTTCATTTAAGACATTATTTCATGTAATTAGACTAGAATTCAGAAGCAGAGATTATGGGGCTTTTTCATAGCATTAATGAGATTGTCAGCAGAGTACAAAGAAATTAGCAATTTTTTTGCAAATTTTTAACGGATGTACCACAGGATTTCAACCTTGACATTGAATCTAAAGTGGGAAAGATATAGTTAAAGTTAAAAACTAATGCATGGAACAATGAATAAGTATTTTATCTATAGCCAAGATGTTATTTCAACAAACTTAAACCAGGAAAACAGTGAATAAATGTCTTTTTTTTCATTTTGTGAAGTCTGTCTTTGAATTAGTTTTTGATGCCTTTTTCCAAAGGTATCATAACCACTAGGTGTAAGCCACAATTAAGCATACCGTTTCAGATTCTGGCTATCCAGATAGAGAGATTAATGTCTCCAGCATAACCACAGTTGAAGCTTCCCACATCCATTCACCATAAATTACTTCCTCTTCTAAAAGTGTCAGCAATGCAATCTTACATTCACATTTAAACTGTCAGCTGTTGTTTTCAGGTAAGCTGCTATATTTTACCTTTGGCTTCCCCCCCCCCCCCCCCACTTATTTTATTCTTTTGAGAAAGAGTTCAATGGAAAAGTTAACGAATCATAAAAACATGGTTCCAAAATACCTAGGATTCTCCCCTATTTCTTTTGTGAGAGTGATCTCGGTGTCATTTCTTCTATTAAAAAGGCAACAACCTTTCTCATCTCCCCTATTCTACATTAGCTATTAAGCTCCAGAAGCAGTAAACCAGTTTTTATTTCGCTACCAGTAAGATTCTCGATGATCAAAGCTGCCGCAGTGAGCCACAGGACCTAAATCAGCGCATGAGATAATGTAGTCTTACCCCATTAGAAAGGTGATAGATCAGCATCTGCACTGTGGCTTGCATCAAACAGAAAATGAAAAGTTAATGTAGGATGCCTAGCACAAGTGTATAATGCTCTCTTCAGATTATTAGATCATGAAATTGGTGCTGCTGTACAACCTGCTGAACTAGGGCCTTTCTTTGTGACTGGTTTTTCTATACTCAGAGAGGCAAAAACGTAGTGTTCTGGAACACTGTGTCAGCTCTTCATGGGATGGACTTCACACTTACTGAACTTGGATGGTAGCACTTTAGACAACTTCAAATATCCACAGGAAATGAGAACATCAACAAGCCACCAGAACTACAATAGTCGTACTTCTTGGAAGCAAATGCCAGGCACAGTAGGCAAATTCTTTAACTCTTCAAAGCATTTATTTCTTTTTCCTAACGTTTCTTCTTTCTCATATTACCTGCCTTGAAACCAACTCACCTTCTGTTAAGTTCCATTTCACAGGACATACATTCTGTAAACGGCATGGTAAAGTTAGAGATGTAAATTGCTACCCCATTGCTAGGTTTATAGCCTGTGTTAATTCATTATATTCTCCTTTCAGCTTTGTATAGACTTTAGGGAAGATGTGATTCCATGTAGGGACATGAATATGGCTATTTTAATGTGTGGAGGAGGACAAACAGTAAATACCCAAGGTGACCTTTGAAGTCCAACTAAAAATGCAATTTGACAATTTTTTAACAGTGCTAAAGAGAAAAATTACAGTATTTCTGTCCATCCTGAATGGCCTTTATGGGGCCACTCTAGCTCCCATCAGACTGCACAACAAAATTTCTATTGGATCTGTTTTTCATGCCCCTTGCCTTTTTTAGAACTTTTTCAGCTCTCATGCCTTTTCCCATGTTCTAGAACTTTAAAATGAATATTTTGTTTATCTTATTCACCCTCAATATTTTCCATATTAACTTTTCAATTAATCAATACTTGCTGTTCCTACCATCTTGTAGTTTCTGTATATTTTCTTAATACTTCCTGAAGTTCTAGAACAAAGTGCCAGCCTCTAAATTAGTGCAAACTAGCCTAAAATCTATGAGGTTTTCCCCTTACATTTATAACAAACATGAGTCGTTCTAAACTAACACTTAGATAGCTTCTATTTATTTGTCAAAGGCTAAGCACAGCTTCCCTTTATCAGTTCACAGTCTTCAAAATGAAAAACCACAGTTTTGCAGGAAAAGAATATTCTAATAGAAAAATGCAGTCAAAGCTTGGAATCACTACATAGCTTTTAACATCCTTGTAACTGCTACCTTTCCTGTAGTTTAATTACCAGCTTATTATACCAGACTGAATGTCAGTAAATGATGATGCAGATAAAGATTTTCCAGTCACTATAAAATTTGCTCCTCAAGCTAAATTTGAACCAGTTACTTTCAATAGCTGTTCTTCATTTTTTGATTGATGATAATTTTTTAATAATTTCCCACCTTTTTCTCCATGACTGATTTCTCTTTATTATTATTATAATATATAATCATATATCTATTTTGTTTTCTTCTAATGCAAATTTCTTGATAGTAACCATTTTAGATTTAATCCTGTTTGATTTGAGCTGCCAAGAGCTCTTGCATTTTGGATAATCACTTAACAAGACCTGATATTTACAGGAGCTAATCATTTCAGTAGGAACATAGGTAAAGAGTGCCATCCAGAGACTTATTAGGCATACTGGAAATGGAGAAGAACCTAAGTGCTGTGAGTCATAGCACTCGTGGGTTTTTTCCCCTGTTATGGGAAATAATACAATGCAATCTGGATTTTTTTTTTCTTTAAAGACCAACACAGATAATATGTCTGCATCACAGGAAATCAAAGTACCTGGATACTCTTTTCCAGCAGTACCTCACATTGTGCAGTTGTATAGTTCATGACTTCTACTGTTCTAACTGTACTAGTTTCCTTTGCAATAACCGAACTCTTGTATGTAGAAGAGAAACTACAGTGATTATTGTGGTTCTAAACACAGTGACCATATTACAGACAGATGAATGAAAACGTGGATTGGAAACAAGTCAGAAAAGCTGTTACTGAAATACAATGTTTCCAAAGATGATAAATAATGGAAAAATTACATCAGAGAGATTCAATGCTGAAATGCATTCACATAGCTATCCACATGAATCTCTGAATTTCAACTTTAACGAGATTCAGCTGAAACCAAACAAATGAATTGCAGTCAAGCCCTTCTAAAAAATTAGTTTGAGAGGCCTAGAGTGACTTCAGAGAGGAATCGCATATACAGGGCAGAGATAGCAGATTCATCATTCCAGGAGTCGAGATGAATTCTTAAAAATATAACCTTATTCATTTGGTTTTCTGAACTAAAGGAAATCAAATCACCAGAGTTCAAATCCTAGAACAGTTCCGAGTGCAATGCTATCACTTCAGCATAGATTTAGACAAAACAATTTTTTTTTTTTACTCACAGGAAGCTATAAGATGCCCAAGGACAAATAAGCTACTAATTTAGTCAGAGAAAAGATCTCCAAATCCACAGTGTTGATACTGTTGCGTGATAACTGAACCAGTAGCTATAGCAATATTCCACTTACTTATGTCTTGGCTCTCCATAAAGGCTTAGAGTTTCCAGAAGGACTAATTCTTTAACCGTGAAAATGACAAATATTGTAATTATTCTCAGTTTCCTAAAAGGGTAAGTTTTAGTATATAAACACAACTTAAGCAAGGAACCTTTTCTCACACATGAAGTGGTTCAGGGCAAAACACCTCAAAAGAGGCAGAAAGGATTCTCCTAGACACATTCTGTGAGTGAAATTTGATGCGTACCCCAAAACTAGCCTGCCTTGCTGACCAATACTAGATGACAGATTAAGTGGTCATTACCAACAGATGACAGTAACTTGAAGAAATAGTGCATTGAAACACAATGCATCTTATAGTCCCATTCTCTATTGCTCTTTTCAGTGTTAGAAAAAGATTATGACCTGCTGCTTGAATGAGGTTACATGACTTCTTATACCCTTTTTATCCACTTGCTTTCTGGTAACACAACACAGGACTCTGGATTAAGTATGTTTATTTTTTCTATAGAATATCATTGATGAAAATTCTCTGGTTTGGAAAATTATGTTTTGCTACACTTTCATGGAGAGTATTGGTCTTCCAGGTAATTGAGAACTGACTATTTTGAGGATTGTAAACTTCAGCAAAGCTTGTGGTTGGCAATGAATTCAAAATGAACGTATTAGCCCACAAAGTGATTCAAATACTACAATAAATGTACTAACAAAATAAAAAGGAAAAGAAGCAGAGCTTTTTCTGCAGGGACCTGCATTTTCTTACTATCTCATTAAAGTCCTTCTGCAGAGACTGTGAATTTCCCAGTGAAATTTCTCATCATCAATAAGCAGTAGGCAAGTATTGTTTAGCAGTCGCCCAACAAATGATTGGCATTTGCATCTCATCTGTCACTGGCAATGACAAAGTGGCTTCTGTGTTTTGGTAACTTAACAGTTTGAAAAGGCTGCAATTCTGTTGTATGAAAAATTATTGTCATACAAAAAATTATTACTCTCTAAAAGCTCCTAGAATTTGATAGCTACCAATTCCTAGATAAAGCAAAAGATGTGATTAAAGTACCAAAACAATTAAGCAGTGTGACATTGTTTCAGATGCCTGTGGATCAATAAAGAATGGCCTATACCTTGAGTAGGTTAAAATTGCCTGTTAAATCACGGAATGGTTGCTTCTCCTAAAATGTTTTTTTGGTAAGTACATCATTATTTTCCCTACTTTGATTGGAGGTTTGCAATGCCAATAAAGTTTCTGGTAGCCATGATTTGAATATAAGATGAATGGAATTCCATAGCGAAAGAGAAAGCAAACCTCACAGTCCCTGTTCCAAGAGGCTCACCAGCTCCTTCCTACCACCATGGCTCTTCCCACAGGAGCCTCCAAAGCAGCGACAGGACACCTTTGGACAGTAGCTCTACAACTAAGCAGAATCATCACCTCTACCAAGTTCAAGGAAGGCTAAGTAGAAAAGGAAGTTAATGCAGCTGAGCCATCAAAGCATCCCATTTACTTAAGTTCTGTCACAACAGAAGGAATTGTGAGCTGACAGAGAAAGGAGGCTGCTTTTCATCCAGGTGTTGAGCCATTACAGTGCTTGAGAGGTACTATCTGGTGGGGATGGTAAGTATGGAGGCAGATGTTGGCCACCCACAGATTTCATCCTTTTCATCTGGACTTGCTGGTACACAACATCTCAGACAAAACACCTCTCACGAGCTTGTCATTTGGTTTATGTGACTGATATCACATCACACTGTGCCAAGCAAATTGCTTGATTGTTTAGAACATTCAAAACAAACTTTCTGTTTCTCAGCTGTTCCTTTACTAAATCAATCAAAATAAGTGTGATTTTATTGTATATTAAGCACATCAAAAGTTTGCTTTAAGTATTTTCCCTCTTTTTTTTAATTCTAAGTGCAAGATCAGCAGCAAACTAGATAATAAAATCATTAAAACAAAACAAAAGATTTTGATAAGAGAGCTAAGAATGAAAATATGCATTTATGTTGCCACTTTAATTTAGCTCAGGTGCACTATTCAAGCAAAACTGATTGTCCCAACCCACTATGCTTTGTCCACACTGTGTAGCAATTGCAGAGTACATGAACTGGATTCCTGTCAAGTGACATAAAGCAGTGGATGTGGGCCATGTTCACACTTACTGCACCCCAGCTCTTAACTGTTGCCTAGTCCACAGGACCAGACTAGGGTAAATCCAAAGACTAAAGTTAAATTCAGGAAATACATGTAGTGTGGACAAAGGTTTCTCAGTATCATAGCTTCTTTCATTAGGTTTCACCCTACTGCACAGCACTCCTTACTAGTGTATATAAACTTTAAGTGGAATTTAGTGGAATGCAGTTAATATCATGTATTTCTCTCCAAAACCAAACACCAATCTGACAAAGATTTTCTGCATTTTTCTTGCAAGCAAACATTTTTAAATCCTGAAAGCAGACAATTAGGAAATCTAGGTATTTTTACTACTCTATAATTGTTCTTGTTACAGTCTATAGGCCCTTCTCCCCCATTCTCCTTGCCTGATGTATCATTTCTAGGGGTATCATCCAGAAGGACCTACTTCTTGGTTGTAGAATTTGCACTTATGTTTCTCTCCTTACAGGTACACTAAGTAATAGTTGTGCACATTCATAACCCTAGCTGTACAAGGTGCTGTCAGGAGTTGATCTGATTTGTTTAATTGGTTTTGTATCTTTGCTCTGGCACAGCAATTTAGTAATCCCATAGTGACAAGAATTTCTGCATTCTATATAACTGAAATACCATCCAAGTACCTGAACATTTTAAATGTGTATATTTGAAGTTCATATTCTGCAAACCTTTGAGTGATTAAAACTTAATTTCCAAATGTTTGCGGGAGTTAGACAAAGTCAACTTGAATCAAATTTTCAATCCAAATGAATAACGGTTAAAGTGTTTTATAGTAGTTAACCAGTTTTGCCAGTTTTGCCTGAGTGAATATCAGCAGAGTAGCATGTAGGCAAGAACTCTGCTACCAATGTATTGTATACATTTTTATGTCCTAAAGAAATGTAAACAGATTTTGCATGTGTTTCAGTGCATTTGTAGAAGAAATTAATCTCTTGGGAAAAACAAAAACAAACAAAAAAAACCAACAACAAAACAAGCTGAATTAATTATGAACAAAAGATATTCTTGGTAAAAAATAGCAGAGGTTGCAGTAACCTGCAGAGTACCATGGCCTTTGTTTAAGAAATTATATGCAAGTCACTGTCTTGTTTCTTTCTGTATCGTCATACAAATTACTCTTTGACAGAGCACTCATATCTCACCAAAAAAACATTATAAAAACATAATTACTACTTCTGCATCATTAATCTGAAATAGCAATATGTTTGTGCATAAATGGAAGTGAATTAGGAAGCTCTGCCAGTCCATGGTAACTCAGATGTGCAATAAAACTGTTAACAGAACAGAGACCTATGTAAGGTCTAACTAGTTTCGTAATCTCCATGAAAAAAACAAGACTCGGGGCCAGATTGTAATTCTGGCCATGTTACCAGTTCCCTGGAAACTTCTCAGAGCATAAGATATCCTGCAGCATTTTCCTGTGATTGGTGCAGTCATCTGTTCCCTGATCAACTGTCTCTTCCTTTCTTACTCAGGCTCGCTGCAAAATGGGAACCAGGGCAAGACCTTTCCTCCTTACTGCACTGTCTTGTTCTTGCTGGGATGCTCAATTTCTCAGGAATGTGTTTGTGCCTAAGTGCTTTCCAAGGAAGATTAAATGCACCTTTCTCCCCTACTCTTTGATGTTATTTTTCCCTTTTTTTTTTTTTTTCTTTTTCCATATTTCTATCTTCCGGTATCTCTATATCATGCAATGACAAAAAGTTATGTACAAAACTGGATGTGATTAGTCTTGAACATGAGGTAAGTACTGACTTGTAAATACAGCATCCTGTCATAACATTTTATAATTGTGCTTATGCAGAGTAGCATACACCTTAAAAAGGCATCTGATGATAGCACGTGATGAGACAACTTTTGGGAATGGCCAGGTAGAAAGGAAGGAGAGAAAAAGTAGGAGAACTGAAGCCAGGGAGATCAGAGGTGACGATATTTTGCAACTGTTATTCATCTTTCCAGATCAAAGACAGCTTTACATGTGAAAGAACTACAAAATTTGACTCTGAAGAGAGTAACAGTACATTCAGTTTAGAAAATAAATGAGAAGATATAATGTTGAATGTTGCCAGAGTCTTCAAATAATTTTTTCCCATCCTGTGGAAAAGTTGCTCTTCTGCTATTGCTGCTAAATTGTCTATAAACACCTCCACTGTATCACTAGTAAATCTTTTGGTATGATAATCTGGGGTGAAAGTTATAAGAAAAACTAGCAGAAGATGCTCAGATCTTGTGCAACCAGCATTAGCAGATAGGAGAGCTCTAAATAAACTATAACAATAAGGGAACTTCTACAGAAGATATGTGAGCTCATCTCAGAATTACTGGGAGTTATTGCTAAGAAGTGACACTGATTTCACTGAGGCTAGTTTCCAGATACTGCAGAATATAAGATATTTCAACTCAGATATGAAGAGGAAATGTAATTAACTTGTTGGGCTATCATACAAGAAACAAAATGAGACTGGCTAGATTACAATAGTTACAGCTTTCATGTTATAAATTGTATTTTGCATAATTAAGCATTGATTGTTTAAGGTTTCTAAGGAAAAACTATTAACTTGTTTTTCCTATGAGTAAATATACCAACTTTTTAGGTTTTAATTCCCATGGTGCCACATAACAATAGGAACAACAGGAAAGAAAAATGAATGGTGTAATTCCTCCGTCCCCCACCCATTAAAATCCTGGTTTTGCTCTCCAATTGCTAGCAAAAAAACTATAATATTTCATCCTAGATTATTAATTACTGTCATGATAAAGTAAGAGCTCTATTGCAACACAAATATTTAATCTGTAGAAGTCATTTATTACAGCACTATTAGTAGTAAAGGGGGAAAAAAAAAGAAAAGAAAAAGGGCTCATTTTCGACCCATAGAGTCCACGTGATCAGCTACCACCGATTTCAGTGAGTTTTGCCTTAAAACCTAATATCCAAAGGCTCAGAGCAAAACTTCCAGTGAGTTCAATGAGGCCAAGAAATCACACCTCTAATCCAGAATTAAGCCCAAAACATTTTTTTCAAAACCACTTTTGGTGGTTTTGTTTGTTTTGGGTTTTCTTTTGGGGGGAGGGAGGGTTCTGTTTTTTAATTCAACTCATTCTGCAAGTAAAGAGCAAGAGTCAGAGTGCTCACTGGACAAAAGTGGTGAATTTTCCTTTTTCAAGAGGCTTTGTCATGAGTCATTTGTAACCAGTTACTTCATGATGCAAAGGCTCAGGTTATGCAGCACTCATCAGTCCAGGCACTGAGTGAGCAGTGGCTCTCAGTGGTCTCAGCTATGCTCCCAGTTAAAATAGGTTCAGGAAATGAGCACAGGCACTGGCCAGCTGGTCAACCATTTCCTTGACTACTTGCTTCTCAGCCCTGTTCTTCTCTGGCGTATACCATCTTAAACGGTTTTAGGGTTTTTTTTTTCCTGTATTTCATCTGAGCTGCTAGTTTCTCTGAGTTTAAAGAAGGCTTTACTGGTTTGCTAAGTGTTTACTACCTTTGCTGCAGCTAACAAATACCTTTGTTCTGCTTTCCTTTTGTCTGTTTCTTGTAATACTTTTGTTCCTTGTACAACTGCTTGTGCTGTTGTATGGTACATGGTACATAAATGGTACATTCCCTTAAAGATACTGCATTTCAATGAATATGGATGTTGTACAAAGCTAATCACTGTATATGTAAAAAGTTAATTATTTTAAGGCACATAAAATTGGTAATTCACAGAGAAGTAAATAAGAATTAGAAAAGTAATACATGAAATACATATGTAAGTGCTACCCCGTTGTAGGGGATAGCGGTCGGAAGATCACGCGATGTAATGGAAAGAACAGGGGCCTCCCCTTTGACATGTGTATTCCTACCCCTCGTGACATATAGCTTATGGGCGGTAACGAAAGGCAGCGGAGTATATATTGCTATGCAACCTATTAATAAATGCCATTTGCAGCATCCTCATATTGGTGTCAGTGCTCATTGGCCCGGAGGCGGGGTGTGAGGCCTCCGTGCTACCTCAGCCGAAGGTGGTCAGTTGCAAGAGACGCAACACCCCGTTATTGAGAGGTAAAAATGTGGAGATGTCAGCACATAGGTGGCCAAAAAGAGGTTTAGGACATTGGGATGCATTTAAAAAAAGATGAAGTCATATTCAAGTCAATTATTTCTTCTCATTTGAACAAACATTACATTAAAATAAAAATACTGCCTACATTCTGAGTCATATCAGTTAAGAAAGAAAGTTCAAATCAAGAACAAAAATGAGTTTGAAGGAGAAGGAGGAAACCTAAATTTTCTTCACAAAAATCCAATACAGAATCAGCAAACAGTCTGAAAAATCAGTGATCGCACTACAGGCAAGGTACAAGGCAGAGAGACTGGAGAGACGTTATGTATCAGCACGGCCTACTCATACGATTTTAATGAGGAACCTGTTGCATCCAATTGTCTAAAGTAAAGTAATCTATGTATTCAAAGATGGAGAAATTTTACATTAATATCCTTATCAATTTCTTGCCCTTCCTGTCTTAGATTCTTTACTGATGCAAGAGAATCTGAACAATATTGTTTATTAATTATAGTAAGGCAGGTTCCACCGAAGTATTTCAAAGCATCTTGTCAAACATTTAATTAAGTCTTACAGCTAGTCTCTCTTCAAAAAGGTGTTAGTACCTTTTTACAGAAGATTTTTCAATATAAAAGGTTTAAGTGCCCTAGTAAGGTCACACAGCAAAACCATTATGCAACTGAAAAACTTCTCAAAAGGCAGAGGAGCAGGAGGACAGGAAAGAGCCACCCCCGTACTGTCTTTGCACCGGGGGAGGACAGTTGCCTGAATGAATCTCTCTTAAAAACTTCCCCATCTACTATTAGTGGCCATCTCTTTCTTGTAGAAAGAAAAAGTGTATCACACTTGTGTGTATTTTAGCAAAATTAGTAGGAACTCCCTGTATGATTCTCTGTTTGGCATGGTTTACATGATGCTTTGATGGACAAAGAGGTGCATGTCAAGTAAGGGGAGTTAATGGGGAGACACCACCTCTGTAGAATGCTCTAGTGATGCTGCCTCTAGCACACCAGTGTTTCAGTACTCATGTCCATGCCATGAAAAGGCATAGAAAAACTGCAGAGGGATTATGAAAAAGCTACAAGAACATCTAGAGACCTGAAAAATATGTTTTGCATAGACCAAGTAGGAAGTTCAATATATTCATTTTGTTAAAACACATTAAGTAAGTTGGGAACCAGTTAAGTAGAACACAGATACATAAATTATGAGGCCATTTAATTTAGCAGACAAAAATCAGAAAAAAAGGCCAAAAGCTGATACTATTAATAAGATTTTTTTTAAAAAATAGAATTAATTATTTATTGGAACAGATTACCGAGAAATCTGACAAATTTGTCAACAGTCAACACCTTTAATGTGAGGCCAGCCACATGTCAAAAAACGAGACAGCCTACTGGAAGCTGAGTGTAGCAGTTAGCTTAATGATCGTAATGATTCTGTGTGTCGTTAAAGTCAATGAATCACTATGAAGCACACTGCTTCTGTGCAGATGCTTCCCGATCATGAAAATGTTAAGCTGATTTAGCTATTTGGTCAGACCTTCCTGCTTTTTCAGAAGTAGCATATGTCAAAAAAAACCCCAACTTTTAAAGAAAGACATCAAGAGAAATTTCACATTAGGGAAAAGATGGAAAATCCTGGTCTCTGTATGATTTCTTCATTTGTTTCCACAATTAGTCCTTTTCCCTTTTTTTAAAAAAAGTCATTAAAGAAAGATACTCCCTTGGTCATTTTGTTAGTCACCCTTCTTAACTTTCAGACTCATCAAGAAGAGTATGAACTTCTTAGTCGTCATTGCAAATCATTATATGCATGATCTGTGAATAGGAAAGCTTGGTAAATAAAAATTGAGGGACTAGAGTTTTCAATCAAATCCATATGGTTTAGAGGAGTGCCACTGATGAAAATCATGGTCTATACCTGCTACTTTATAACCATCCTAGGTAGGGCACTGGCACACAGATGGACAAGACAGACTATGAGCAATCTCTTTCCTCGCTCTCTCTCTCTCTTTTTTTTTTTTCTTTTTTTGGTGGTCTTTTGGTCCAGCACTTTGTGGTTTGCTTGTTTTTTAAAAAGCAAGTTTTGCCAGTTTTTCTAACAATAGCAGTTTCAGAGTTGCCAGCAGTGCAGGCAAAATAACTTCTTTTGTGCACATCCTCAGTAGTAGCAAAAGCCACCTTTGCCACCACCAGAGAGGGGAAGCAACTGCTGCTACTAAAAGCAGCCATGCCTTCCCCTTCCCTGGGCAGGTGTTCCCATTATACATTCTGCTTTCCTGGAGAAGAGCAAGTGTAGCCCAGCTATGCGCATGCTGCTGCTCAGGCAGGAATCAGAGCTTAGCTTTGTGCTTTGCTCAAAGGGCAAAAAAAAAGGGCAGTGCTTTGCTCTCATCCAGCTGGGCCCTCTCTCCTCCCACATAGGCAAAAATGGTAGCTCGCAGGTTTCTCTTTTACTCTCCCCAGTAGTTTGCCCACTTACTTTAGCTGTGTCCGATTTCCTGCTGTGAACACAGTATCTGTTTCCATTAAAGTCAGTTGGAGCTGCTGTTGATATCAACAGAAGATGGATCATGCCTTTAGACAATGCAACAGGAAAAAAAAAAAATTGCTATTCACCCCATTTTCAGCAAGCATTTTGAAGGTATAGAGTTGTATTTGGTAATCTCCACAGGTCCATGGAAAGTGAAAACTACAGTCCTCCTCAGATAAATAACTCTCCTGGGTATCCAGAGACGTATGTAGTGGCCTCACAGGTACAAAACCCAGGAAATTAAAAGAATGGGATAAAGAAAAAAAAAGAAAAGAGGTAAACTGTAAGTAAACATGGAAAAGTCCACATTTTGTTGTGCCACAATTTCTCTGTATAAAAATGTAAAAAATAATATAAGGATTACCTAACAAAAGCTAGTTTAAAGTTTGTGCTATTTTGGGCTCTCCAAATCTGCTATTCTAAAAGAGTTGAAGTGCTGATAATTAAACAGTCACTTTATTCAGGGCTTTGACAAAAAGCTATATACAGATTTCAATTTCACATTATCTTGTCCATGTGGCAATATCAGACTTTTATGCTACAGGTATGTCATGAGCACACATTAATAATTCACTCATTTTTACTCTCTCCACTTTAATTTTGGTTAATATGATAATCCAGAAGTCAATTTTCTTTGAAAAAAATATAGGTGTTACAAATCTAAGATGATTGCAAGGGAATATCCTAAACCAAGCTACATGAAATCATTTAAATTCTCTTTCCATTTTCCATTTCTGAACTAATCTATTTATAAATTATCTTAAGAATGAATAATTGTAGTTCTTCCAATGTATTCGTATTCCTGTCAAATGCACAGTATACAGGCGATATTGCCCAGGAACTTAAGTGTGGAAGAATGAAATGTGGAAGACTTTGCAGGTTCTAACTGTAATGAAAGTATTCACCTTGAGCCCTTGGTAACTTTGTCGCATGGCACAAAATATCACCTTCCTTCAAAGCAGGGGATTTTGTAGTTTTTCTTTCTTCAAGAAACAGTAAGAAACTATCTTCAATATGTGGCAGCAGCAACGAAGCAAATGATTGTTGGTATCAAATAGCTGGGTGCAGTACCACCAGGATGTTACAGGGATTCTCTCAGAAATGTAGTGATGAGAGGATTTTTGGTAATGCAGAAGCACATGGTCAGAAGCACAAGTGACCTGGGAGCTCATCATGATATAGTTAAAATGTAAGTACTGAGACCAGGGTTATAAAGGGAAGCAGGTAATTAAAGGTGGACAGAGACCTCTAAAGACTTCTACACATTTGGCCCTAAACCATTCTGAGTGCTTTCCTTCAACTTTATTCTCCAGTGAAAGAAGCTCTTATCTATAGTCCAGCTCTTATATGGGAGGAAAGAACTCAGACCAGCCTCTGAACTTCCATGCTGCTGTTCCTCAGACTCTTAACACATTGTTTTATAAGGAAAATATCTTCTCAACCTATCTTTTACTGTGAGAAGAGCCAGAGGAGATCCCTGCAAGGTCTACAGAAGGAAGAGGCAGAAGGTACACACAGTCAGTTCCTGTACTCTGCACTCATTACATTTTTTTTGGCCTTACCTGGATGAAACATGGCAGGAAGACAGAAAACTTCATTTAGCCACTTAAAAATAAAATAATTAGAAAGACAATGATGTTATCTGAGAATAATGAAACTGGTATTGCCAGAATGCATAATATAGTCTGACAGCTTTCATTTACAGTGTTTTTATGTTTATAGAATGCCTATTGCTTGTTGGCTCTTGGGCTGCATGACTGCCTGAGAAGACTTTTTGCTCCAAATGATACAGGAATTCCATCTTGGGATTCCTCCAAGACAAGGAACTTTTGGCCAAAGGATCAGGCAGAAAAAACAAACAAACAAACAAACAAACAAAAAACATAACAAAGGAGATCATTCTACTTCAGAACAACAAATTAAAATGAAATAAATGCAGTTAAGACCAAGTATAGACTTTAACAGAAGACTTGAATTCCTTGTATTCCTAGACCTTATTTTTTACTTAAAAGGACATTAATCTTAAATAAATAAGGGACGGGGGAAGAATATATTTTAAAAATATTTTTGCAAAATGCAACAGCAGTGTTCTGCAGCAGGAGCAGTGACTACCACATCAGTGTTTGCAACAGTGCTGGGACTTGCTTTGCTCTCTATATTGCATTTTCAGGCAATGTTTTCTGCAACTGACACAGGAAGACCTGAATATTTTTCCTTGGGTGACAATGATGAGAATTCAGTTTCTCACTCTCTTCCTCAGCCTTTCCAAACAGCAAAACAGCACTTTAGTTAATATGGTCAATTCAGGAGCATCTTTGAGCTTCCACTACATTTGAAGATTGCAAAAGAAAGAACATAATCTGCCTACATAATCTGTGGGCACAAAGCATATGTTGGATGCTATGAAGAGATAACAACTCTCTAGTAGTACTACTTTATGGCTTCTCTTCTGCATTAGGACAGAGTGTACTATTCCCCTACTTTTAGGCAGAGTCAAACCTTGTATCTACCTTGAGAAATTATGACCAAGTTCACAAAGCCAGGCATAAACTAAATTCATGATAGGAAAAGAGGGAATTACTAAGCACTGGAAGAGAAAAATGTCATTCTTACCTAAATGGATTTATCAGCCCAGGCCATAGCATACCTGATCTTTACACAAGTACACAGCAAAAGTTCTTAAGAAGAACCTCTGAAAATAATAGTTCATACCTTCAGGGGGATCAAAAGATGTGATTCCTACCTGTTTTCCTGGGAACTCAGAAGACAAATCCAGTTCCCATGCCAAATGTTTGCACGTTGGCTTGCCATATGGATAAGCACATCTTCATGTAGCAGCCTCTGCGCTACACCCCCACCCAAGGGAGCCAAGAGCAGTCTGCCTCCATGGAGCAAAATTTATCCTTGACCTAGAGAGGGAAGTGCCACATTCTAGATGCCAGACTAGCTGAAGGCATCACTGGAGTCTAATAGGGAGCATTACATGAATGTGACAACTGTTTCTATGAATACTTCTAGGTTTAATATTTAGGTTTATACAGTACTTTTTCATGACTGTTTTGGATATCTGGTTCATTTTAAAGCTTTCTTTTCTCCCAGGACATTTCACAACTAAACTCCTAACAGTGAGCAGTGATCTCTTACGCCACATCACAGTGGAAGCCCACTCAACCTCATGACTAGGCTGATCTAGAGACATGCTTTATTTAGGCAACACTCCTTGGAATCAATGGGGAGTTTTGCCTACAGAAAGGAAAAGGGACTGCATCTTGAGACTTACAGCAGATATAATCTTCCCTTTTCCCCTATGTTGGGCTGTTGACTGACAATTCAGAATTCCTCATCTTCCCTAACAACATCCTACAGACTCAAAGACATACTTTCCCAAATTTCCCTTTTTAATTCGCATTCTCCATTCTAACCTCACTGACCCCCATTAAAGCTCCAATAAAGACACTTGCTCCTGTAGTCATTATTAGAAATCATTATTTGCGTTCAAGCCTCTTAAGGCTGTCCATATTTTGCTTTGTGCTATGAGACCACTACTGAAGAGTTGGATACATTGAAAAATAAAAATAAATAATCAGAGGGATTTTTCCCTTTTCACAGTAACTAAAGCTAACCTGTCTCAGAAGATTTGGAAAAGGTAACCCACTTTCAAAATACAGGAAAGGAAAGATACTTGAAAGAGATTAAAATCTTTTTGATATCAGAGACAAAAATTACTAATACACATTTCAGTTTCCAGCTGAGATTTAAAATTGATGCACAGTTCCTTATGAACCCAGGTATTCACACAAACTGTTAAAAGTCAGCTCTCCATGAACACCAGAATCCATTACTCTGAGCGTGCAGAGCAGAAGAAACAAGAGTCTAACCAATTTGTCAAAATAATTTTCAAGTTTAATTTTTTCATGGTTTACAATAATCATAACCATTTAAAACAGCGTGATAAATCTTCAGATGTGTAAATCTCCTATTCCAAAGAGTAAAAGCCAATAGGTTGCAAATATTAAGCTTCAGAAAAAATGTTTGCATAGAAATACAAATCTTCCTTTCTTAATATAAGTAGTGATTCCTATAGTTAAGAATAATGAACAGCTTCAGTTATAAAACACCATTTTCATTTGTTTATAACCCCAAAAGCACTAGTTTTCTGGGTTAAAATTTTGCTGGAATTCTACTTCATGGAAAGTTCCAACAAAAACTTTTTTACCAAAATGAGATTTGGACAAAACATGTTGTTTTCTGCATTTAAAAATTTTTTCTCATAACTGTATTTTTAAGAGCCTCTAGAACATCTCTGTTTTGGAGCACCTGAAAAGGGTCAGGAGATTAAGTTCTGTGTACTTTGAGCATGCTTTATCACAGCATTTCAAGGGTCAACAAAGATTTTGCCTACTCTTTCCAGCATGAGGACTGCTGTGATTAATAGACAGAACATGAGAGCAGGGACCCATCACTCCTATGCTCCCCAGTCTGCCCCCTCCACTGGTATAAGCATTTAAAAACCTAAAAATGTATCACAGGGAAAGATGTAAGAGGCAAAGCATGTAGTTCAAAGCCCCCCCTCTATGTCAGTGGCAAAGGAGTACTTTGGTTTCCTTTATGGGCAATTAATAACATAAAAACCTAGAAGATACAGTAGGACTGACAAGATTGTGCAATCCTCACCAGACAGCACACACAGCTAATGAAACACATTGGCTCATTGTGTCCCGAGCTCCTCCACTTTACAACGTTCTCCTATACCTGAATATTCTTGGTTGAAAGAGGAAAAGGATGAAACTATACATCATAGCTAGAAATATAATGAGTTTGGCACGTCCTACATATTAATTCATGCAAAGCTTTTACAGAACTACTTAAGTACCTAAAGAAATGAGCAAGCAGCATCTGCAAATTAATATTTCTTTTGCTGCAGAACATAAAGTGCTGCTTTCCAAAGGCAATGAGTCAGGAAGGGGCATGATGCATGAAGAACATGAAGAATTTAGTCTCCTACCACCGCAAATGAAAAGGCTTCTCTGACTGCAAGTCCCCATTACCCACAACAGCAACTAGAAAGCAAAACCAAAGGTAACATTTGATGATCCTGATCCTATCTCCATAAAAGAAAAGGGGATTTTTGCTACCAGCTCCAAAGGGTGCAGAACTGCACCCTCCCTTTCCTGCTCTTCATTCACATTTCATCACCTTAGGTGTTCTTGAAATAGCATCTAAGGCGAGTGTCCTATGATTTTGAAAGGTAAATATACTTCCCTGTGCACTAGAGCAGATTAAGTACCATCACATTTTATTAGAGTTAACAGGAAAAGTGCAGGCCTGCACACCTTGTTAAAAATGTGTTTTACATTACAATGTAATAATCAGTGATGTTATGTTACCAAACACTGGGCAACCTGACAGATACGTCTGTTAGAAGTATAATTATACTAGATAGCTTGTATTGGTGTCCCTTTCTGTTAAACAAAACAATGGATTTTCATTCAGAGGAGGACCTTGGAAGATTAATGGTAATAATGAAGCATGAAATATTTCCTTCTTAGTGTGGTTAATCTGAAACAGGGGAAACAATCATTTCACCCAGGAGGGATAATCCTTTGAGGAAAATTTTCAGTGAAATAATGTATTGCCATATCTCATCCCACATATGTCAACAAAGAAACTATCAGTGTTGCGCTTAATGCAATAAAGGCCAAGAAGCACAAGAAAAGGAAATGGAATCAACACAGCATAAAACCAGATACACAGTAGCATCAGCAGGAGGGAGTGGAGAAGGCAGGAAAACAGTGGCAGGAAGCAACAGTATAATCAGCAAAGGAGGACAGAGACCAGAAAAAAAGTAATAGGGAAAGAAGATGGAAGAAATTGTTCAAATAAAGATAATGAGGGAGGACAAAAAATACTTTGAGGCAATTCTTTAAGTTAGCTGTGTGAAATGTTTGTCATAATGAAGTGGACACTGAGGCAGGTATTTTTACCAGGTGAGGTGCTGCAGTACAGCTGCCCCCCATTGCTGCAGCTGGGCAGAGGAGCTGTAAAGCCTGCAGAATGAACAGCATCTGGGCAGACACTGCGCTTTGAAAGTTGGCTCCTCTCATGCCTTCACACAGATGGCGCTTTGGCAATGCTGCCGCAGCACTGCTGTCCTCGAGTTCTCCTCAAATGGAGGAGACGTGACGGCTTCCTGATGGCACAGCAGTTTAACATGGGCCACCTCTGAGACTGGCCAAGATACAGTTAACTTCAGAACTGGGTGACCAAAAGCATTTATTTGACAATCTATACATTGAATAGGCTCTACCAACTCACACACACAGGGACAAGTACATATGCGTGTGTGTGTATACAAGAAAAACAACACCTTAAAAATATATATTTCTTTTTTTCAGTAGAGCCATTTCAATCAAACACTGGTGTCCATAGGAAAAAAATCCCATTATATCAACTTATTGGAATTGTCCTCTCAGAGTCTTACTAATAAACCCATGCTCCATCTTCAAAGAACACTTCCAAGCCTTTAATTTTTGGCAGATAAGCCATTTGATCAATATTTTCAACATTAATCAAGGCCAAGAGCAATTTCATTTCTACCCTTTTCCTAAATTGAGTTGGAATCTAAGCAAGTGCATCACTTGGTTACTGTGCTCGTGGTAAGTAGATTCAGCTGAAGGAGAGAGGAGCTTTCAGTGGTAACTAATTCTGTTCAATTGAGAATACTTCATATTTATCTTATGTAAACAGCAGTACAGCGGGAACTGCTAAATTTTTCTCTAGAAAAATGCTCCATTAAGTAACTCTATTTCTAGATTCTGTTTTTGAAACATAAGTGTCTTTTTATTACTTGAACCGATGACTGCTGTTGTCCTGATAATTTTTTTATTCTGCAAGATGTTTTATACTCACAATATTCTCAGCGTGAAGCACTAATTAGACTCAGAAAACTGCTCTATTTTCATTGTCTTTTTGCTGCCTGCATTTATTGCAGGAAATGTCTTTCTCATCTCTTTTAGTGCTGGGCATTTCCTTTAAAAAGCATACCTTCTCCCTTGTCAACTGGAAAGCTGGATGAGCATCAGGACTGTCACATCACACTGTTCAGCTCCACCAAGAGAAAGTTACTTCCCTCAGCACAGAAGACAGTAGCTGTCTGACCTGAGATACAAATGGAACATTCCCTGGAGTTCTGCCTTCAGCCTGTCCTTCTGTGGTGTTTTGTTTGTTGAAATCATATGATACTCATGATAGATACTGTGCAGCTGGAAGGCAGAGCAAAGCCCAAGATCTGAGGAAGCAGCATAGCTGCAGTGACTAGTGCTTCCTTGGCAGTAGGTTTCACAAATTTCTAATTGGACAGCTTCTGTAGCAAGAAATAAATAATTTTACCAACTAGGTTGGTCTTTGCCTTACTAATAACCTTGGCTAGATGTGGCTGTGGCCATATGAACACCTAAAGTAGGATGGTCTCACTAGCACACTTCCTATTTTTGTGTCATGCAGCAGTCAGTACGTTGTCGCTGCCAGAAAAAGAGTAAAGAATAAAGTGTAGACAATATCACAGCAACTATAAAAATGCACTACCATACTTCGCTTCACTGGAAGAAAATGAGGCTTGACTACCGCAAGCTCTGTAGCAACCCCAAAGACTTGCCTTTGGCTTTGAGAAGGCCATTTTGGCTTTGTCCCTCTGCAGCAGACACTTTAAAACATGTCACACAATCTGTTTTTTACACTTTGTTTCTTCCTCTGATATTACAACATAAAACACACAAAAGAAAAAGTTCCCTTTCACAAACATTTCCAGAGCTAACAGGAGCTTCCTGAATGCTGTCTGCTGTGCAAACACAAATTTAAGACAATTTTAAAGGGCCTGTTATTTACCCAGCTATAACAGCTTCTTTGTTAGAGGACAGCACTATAATTGTCTGCTTTTATCATTAATACTTTGAGTCAGTGGTTAATGCAGAGGTGACAAATCGTTGAAATGCCTGACAGTTTAGGGCTTTTAGCACTAAGGAATGTCTTTTTTATTTTATATCCCTTGTGCATATTGTATTTCCTTTAGATGTCTTCTGTTCTCTTACATACACATGCACATTCGTAATTAAACATATCTGATCATAATTTATTCACACACAGCCAGTTACCACATCTCTGTTGTTTAGTGTTAGTGCATATTAATTAAAGTTTGGGAAGTGGTGGAACAAGAGGAAAATTTCTGACTGAGAGTAATGTCTTCAGTCCTTTATGTCCACTCTGAACCGTCATCCAGCAAATCAAGAAAAAATACACATCTGCTGAATTTGCTAGCCGTTGGAAAGACAGCCAGCACCCTCAACTAAACTCCAAAGAATGGAATCAGAAATTTTGGGGGCCAAAAGCAGGAGAATGCTCTACTTTCCCTATAAACTCAAGTACCCATGTTTCACTTGCATTGTGTTGCAGAAGTACAGGCACGTATACCAAAGATCCCGTACCAAAACTAATGCTAACTGTGCACAGAAGAGTGCTGCAGGCCCCTATCCTGGTAGGTGCTGAGCTGTAAATGTCAGCATCAGAATAAAGAATATACAGTCAGCATTAGACTACCCTTTTTCATCAGGAAATACAGCCAGCTTGTGACACCATGATTTACATGTGGAGAATGTCACTACATTGTGTAAGTTTCACCCTATGTATAAGCACAATTTGCCCCATAGGATTAATTAATTTTTCTCACCCTCCTCACCCATGCTCACAAAAACACACACACAGCTTGAAATGAAATGTAACCCCTTGTGTTGTAAGAAGACGGTTGCTTTTGGAAGCAATGAGTAGCAACTGTTAAAACGAAACAAACTCCATTTCAAATCCAGTGTGAAGCAACAGAGCAAAAAAAGAATGAAGCAGAAATTACCTTATCCATAACTACAGCCATAAGGCTAGTTAAGATTCCTTCTGAGTAAAAAATAGAGAAGAACAACAACTGGCAAATGTCAGCCTCATTATCATGAACTCTTTTTAGTAGTGAAAAAAAAGTTAGCCCTTAGATCTTTTTTCAATAGATTAGACCATTCTCTGTGTTAGAAGCCTTTTGATTTCTTTTGAATAATTACCAAGTTATGGGAACACCTTTTCCCTTTAATATTAAAGGCACACGTTTCAGCCTTAATGGATATATGCACACTATATTTATCTTTACACAAAGACTTGATGTTTAAATAGTTTGGGCATAATGTTGTGAAATATAGTGAGAATTAAAAAAAAAAGGTGGGGGGAGCTGAGGAAAAAGAACATTAAGTTCAAAGGTAATTGCTTCTCTGTGGTACATGCAGTTTTTCATATTTTCCTTTAGAAATACTAAAAAAATGGAACATTCCAGGTAGATAAAAGAAATCCTGAAACATTTTCTTAATAAGGCAAAGATAATGTTCTTCAATCTTGAGCCTACAGTAAATGCTATAGATAGAGAATACAGTTGTCCTTAACCTGATAGATCTCAGTAGAAGTTTTCCAAAATAATAACTTGGTAAGAAGTCAGATCCTAACCTATTGCAAATTATTGGCGTTCCAGTAAAGTTAACAGAACTATGCCATTTCATGTCAGCCAGGGCTCTGGCGCAATGTAATTTAATTGAGACACTAACTGACTCTATCTTTCTAGCTGGCAGTTTAACACTGATGCATGTTTTTACAAGTCTCTTGACTAAAATACACGGCAGTTTCTCATCTTGGCTTTTTTGTCTCTGGCATAGTTTTGGTCATTTATTCTTTGACACATTCCAGTAACGCATCTCACAAGTGGACACCCATCTCTTCCTGAAGACCAAGGCTTTAAGTCTGCAGTCATTGTGACAATCCCTCCCAGATATGACTCAACAGTTAATTGCTTTCTGGGATAGTGATGGAGCACAGCCAATTTTCCCTATTCATCTCAACATAATTTACCATTTATGGGAAAAGAGATTGTTCATGTAACTCCATCATCTATAGGTAATGCTAAGAAAAAGAACAGCTGTTGGGGTTTTTTGTTTGTGTTTTGTTCTTTTCTTTTTTTTTAACTTACGTCCCTGTCTTTTAAAAGCCACCTCTGATTGTGATTTCAGGTCAGAATTAGTTGTCTGAATCCTTCCCCACCTTCATTTGTCCAGCTTCCTCAACTGAAACAAAACAACATGGGTCTTAATAATGTTTACCCACCAAGGGATTGAATTACTGAGTCAGGAGTACAAAGACATTTGATCCTTACTGCTCATGTTTCTTGTCTACTTAGTATCTGTAAATATAAATATGGAGCTGAGTCTTCCAAGTTTCTGTGCACTCAGGATCTCACATCTAGCATTTCTCCCTGGAATCACACAGAGATGTACCTGGTTTATGTGCCTCGTCAGCTTTGGCCCAAATATATTTAGGCTTTCTCAGCTGTAAAGGCCCTGCTGCAGCTGGCTTCACCAACCTTCACTGGGTAGTTTGGGTTAAGAAACTCAACTCTACATGGATGGGGAAAATTAGATTGGAACTAATGCACATATTTCTGACAGCTGATCAGCAAGTAACAGAGAGGAAAAGGCATTCTGCCTCAAGCCTTAGTCAGAAAAGATCCCTTGAAGTCAATTCCAGGCAGCCAAGGCCATCTCACGTTGCCCGTGACTCCCCAGAAAGCAGCATGAACAATAACCAACACGAACAATAACCAGCACATGATAATTTTACCATGTGAAGGACACAAGGATTCCACTCAGCCACAAGTTTAAGATCAGAATATGAAAGCTAAACAGAACATCCTTTAAGATACACTAAAATGTCAAATTTCATACTTGAAAAAATGGGAATGATGATACTTACTTGCTCCAGAGGGATGTTACGAAGCTCAGTTTATTTTTAGTAAAGTTCTATGTGATTCTCTGATGTGGCCTATCAATGCCAAGTACTATTACCTCTAAAGAAAACAATCCCCCAATGTCTCTTGCCAAAGTATGATTTATAGAACATGCCACAGAGTAAACCAAGGGGACAACTCTGACAGATGCAGAAAACAACAGCCTGTAAAACAAAGGGTGCTGCTGACATGGAGCTAACAGCCTGTAGAAAAGGCTTCTAGAGAAGCAAAAAGCAGGACTGTATCACTTAGCAGCTGTCCTGACTTTATGAGAATGCTAATAAATCTTTCAACATTTCTCCTATTATATACAATGATCATCTATCCTGCATCTTGAATGCTTGCTGGAAATGGGTATTTTACACAGCAAGATACTTTTCACCTGGACTTGCAGATACACTGATTATGCTCTCTCTCCTCTCATGACAGCATCAAAGAAACTCACAGCTGAAATCCCACAGAGCTTCTTGAAGTTCCTCTTCTTGTGGCTTTAGTTCAAGGCAGCAATAGATCACTCAGGTTATCTCCCTAAAATTTCTTTTAAAATATTACTATAAGCATTTAGGACAACATTTTCCATTTTTTCCTATGAATCCAGAAATCCAAATGCAAAGTCAGATGAGGAATACAGCTATCATCCTAAAACACTCTGTTCCTTAAATATGATGCTCAAATTACTATTTCAAGTTACTTACAGCTGATTCTCCACCAGAAAACAGAGATTCACAATACATCAAATGTACTTTATGATATAAGATAAGAGAAAGATTCACAATGATAATACCACATTTATAACAACAACTACTAGAAATGAAAAAATCCACAGTAGCCTAACTCATGATGAGACAGTCAGTAATAACCCAACTTCATTGCTAGGCAGAGACACTAACTTGTGACCCACTTAGCTAGCAGCTGTGAAATAGCATTTTCATTTAAAAAAAAACAACAAACAAAATCAAAGCAAAACAAAAAACCCCAACCAAAATCCACCACAAAAAATAAGACCAAACATGTTGCTTATAAAATGTTTACACCCAGTTTGCCAATTTGTGTAGTAATGATGCTTAAAGTATGTTTCTCCTGAATGGCTTTGAGATGCTAAATGGAAAACAAAAATTAGAGGACTTGAAAATAGAGAGCAGATAATTGCTACCCAAAAAAAAGATGGTATCAGCATATTGCACATACCCGATGAAATCCATATGGTGATGGCTATTTTCAGCCATCTCTGTAAATTCCATTTTGTGCTTTCTTCTGAGTTTATACGTTCATGTTTTCAATTAAATTTCCTGCAACTGTTTGTTTCATGGTGCAAAACTGGGCCACATTAAACTCTGAAATAAGGTAAATCAGCGGTTTGGCAGCTGAGAGCATTGCTGCACTCTAAATGAGGTAAAGCACACAAATATCCTGGAAAGGTCATAAAGGAGCAAGTGCAAGATTATGGCTGGGGATAGAGGGCATAAGAGAAGAGGGGGGACGTGTAATGATGGTACTTTGTGGGATGAAGCAAACCAGAAAAGTATCCTCCAAAACTTTCTTATGCAAAGTTTTCTGTATTTCAAGAGGAATAAAGAAGAGGCCTAGACTGAATGGGGCTACCCGAGTATGCATCTGACATTAATGGGCTTTTCAGTATATTTTAAGAGTTCTTGTGCATGTCATGACTCTTTTCACATTTATTTTTATAATCATGTCAGATTCCTGCTCTGGAAACCTTACTTTCCCAAATTTGCTGTTGTAGCTCCTCAAAAAAAAAATAATTGTTTTGCTAATTTATGAACTAAAATGTCAGTTTCGTCAAA